>VOPJ01004805.1:0-91117 GCA_014673585.1 Semibalanus balanoides
TGCATAGAAATCCTGTGTAGGGGGATCGAGTTGCCCTCAAGACGAGATTGAAGTTTCGCTAGCCCCCTCACTTTTTGTCACGTTCCTACGCTTCTGATTTTGTGATTAACTTTTCGAAGGTTGTACCTGTCATGTTTTGTTTTTTAGATATTCTTTCGTTCAGGGTTGACGTCCTCGCTCCAACATCGGAAAAATTGCGTACGATATTCTGCCATAGCATCTGACCAGATATGTGTGTGGATCCGGGATCCAGCTGATATCTGGATCTCTGTGTACTCAGTACAGTGTCCCGAGATCCACATGGGACACCAGATCCAGGTACACTAAAAAGCCGAGGGATCCACAAAAATCCCAGATCCTGATAATTTTACGTCGAGATATTCAATTGGATCCCAGATCCAAATTCGGGATCCAGGCACGCTGGTAGATGTCCTACTTTTTGCTATTTTGCATAAGGGAAGATAAATTACAATATCTATGCTTGCTTTCGGTACAACTTCGAGGTAATTTGCATGTACTAGTTATCCACTAAGTACATACTACATACGCAAAATAGAGACAAAAAGTGTTGATGGCAGTCCCTCCATCTTTCAAGATCTGAAGCTTGTTTACAGGGGCCTAGGAACTCATTTGAAGTTGAGGGGGCAAAAGGCATTTTGAAGTCGATTCTTACCATGCAACGTCCATAGGCGTAATTTTGAAATCCAAAAATGTTGGGGGGCAGTTGCCCCCTGCCCCCGGCTCTTCCGCCTATTCTTGTTTAAATTATAGATCCACTAGGACATATCCCAGATCCTGAGGCATTTTACTCCGAGGGATCCAGGAGGATCCCAGATATTCATGAATTGTGCGCAAATGGATCAACTGGGATCCAAGATCTTCATGTATTTTGTACCGAAGGATCCATTGGGGTCCTAGATCCCACTTCGGTATCCAGGCACAAGTGTGCATCTGGCATTGTGTAGATATCAGCGTTCCATAACTATGTGAAAAATGAAAACGCATTGCGCCGCCCTTGATAGTTCAAGAATTGGAGATAACGCAAAGGTACATACGGCGTGGCCTTAGTTGGGTACGGTTAGGCTTGGCACGTGCACCGCATGCTGTTTACCGATTACATTTATCTGTCCGGATTTCGGTGATAAAAAGTGCCGTTCCAAGACGATGTGTTGTTGAGAAATACGTGCGGCTTAGTCGTGTCGACACCACCGCAGACATTCTATGGATTTTTGTTTTATCAAAATTACGGAATTTACAAAAATAAAGTTATTTTTCCTCTGTTTTCGGCTGAGGTTTGAGGATGTTATCCTCATAATCGTCTGTTCAATAAATTCAACACTAATTGTTGCTTTGGCTCTATCACAACTCTTGGACCATCCGTCTTGGGCCGTCAGAATAATTCAGAGATGGTCTCTGAATTGGTCTCTGAATCTCTTGGTCTCTGAATTAGTCTGACGTATTTAGAAAATGGCATATGACGTCATTGCAGGTCCGGTGGTGTCAGCACAACGTACTGTTCCCGAGAAGCCTTTAGTGAGGTCGTAACGACTCCCAGCTATACGTGGACAGCGAGTTTCCCCTGCCACTTTTGTAGCGTCTCGGTTGACACATCTGCTGTATAATGTTCTGTCTGCAAGAACGACAAGTCATGCATTGGCGTTTTGTCCGACTCGGCTCGATTAATGAACAAACATTTCGATAGATAAATGTCTGATATATATATAGTTCATGGCACGATTTTGGTAGGAAGATGGGTACATGTTAAAGCTAGTCCTCTCGGAAATCGCATCGCAGGGACTGTGGAACCGGTTTTTGGGGCAATGGTGGAACTCGCCCCTCACACGGGGTTAAGACCTGCGGGGGGGTGGGATGCCTCCAACTTTTGGGTTTGGTAGGGTGTCGCTCCCCCCCACTCCCGTCTTTTTACCATGATCTTAACTCTGAAATTTGATCAACGGCATTGTCTACGGAAGTCTTAACATTATTGTTTTGCAAATCAAAGGTACAGTTTTTCAGGAAAAAGTTTGAACAGATAAAGTATTAAAACTGCATTAATTTCAAAGGAGCTGGTTTTGCACTTTCCATCTGTACCGTGGCACGCACATTTCCTATCGTAGCATGGTAAACAATCCTTAAGGTAAGGCAAACCTGTCATAGGACGGGTTTGTTTTTTAACATAACGTTGATTAGAATCAGTTCTTGGTTACATGGTTTTTGTTTTTGGATTAACTTCATGAACAATTCATTTCATGGAGATGGCTACAATTCAGAACAAGTGCGGCCACAGGAGGGTAAAAAGTATTTCAGTCTTTTGTGACATGGGGGGGGGGGGGTTAGGTGATAAGGTCAGGGTGTTTCGTCCGTTTTTTAGAGGCGGAGAAAGCGCGCTATGTACTAGAATGTTTATTGATATTCGCTCTGCTCCCCTGATCGTTTCAGCAGAGTGAGTCGGCCAGGGGTCGAAAATAAAAGTGGTCACCAACGACATTCTGGATCAAAGGCGTGTTGCGGCATTGACGCATCCAGAAAGGGATGATATATCGGTTGTGAACGGGGCTGTGATATATTCTGGCCCTGGATGAGATATATAACGTATGGATCGCAACTGCCGTTGCGTTGTATTATGGGCGACAGCGGGCGACCAGCGCCGGCTACATGGTTCCTGTATTCGTGTCTATGATAACCAGGAGTTTCTGTGTGTACTGTTTGTCGGCCAGGGCGGGAGGGTTTCGAAATCCAGTTGTGGCAATTCGACGTATGGGTGCGGCCCTCGCAATCGAATCTCTGCCGCGCTTGCCACTCACGATGACTGTTGTTTGGCTGTAAAGGCCTGTCCCCTTTCCTGCTCCCGGAAGGCGACTACCTGTATTGTTTCCCTGTGCTGCGATATAATCTTCTGTTGGCGATAATAACGGGGTGCCGATCACAGCGATATATTCGTTCTTTGCTGTCATTATGTTTGCTACTTCGGATTTTTTACTCCAAGGTCCATGGTTTGGGACTCCAATAATTTTTACCGACGCCATTCTGAAAAGAATAGTTCCCACGCCCCTGATCCATCCAGTAAAGAACATGTCGAACTAAATTTTTATTAAACAATAATTGACAGATGAGCGGGGTTGGCAGAGGTGGGGGTTTTTCTGGCTGTATTTCGTGAATTTTATGTTTATGTTGCCGAATTGTGGTCAGCTTCACCTCATTGTTGATTAATTTGATTCATGTAAGTATTCTTAGTTTGACCTAATTTTCGTTTATCTCCTTGTTTGATTATTAATCTTCATGTAAGTATTCTATATTGACGTAATTTCGTTATCTCTCATTGTTTTGATTATGTTGATTCTCATGTATAGTATTTCTATTATTGAACCTAATTTTCGTTTTATCTCTTCATTGTTTTATCATTTTGATCTCATGTAAGTATTCTATTATTGACCTAATTTCGTTTATCTCTCATTGTTTGAAGACTGAGCTCACTAGTCTTCGTCCATAATTTAGTCTTCCCCTCAGTGACTTTGTGCAATAAAGAATAAAGAGGGGACCCAATAACCGTTTTGTAATGGCGGGGTTGACCCTTTTACCGTACACTAAGTACCCTCCAACTAGCTATCTGTTCCGGCTGCTCCCAGTTGCGGTTTCGTTGCGTGTCCGGTCGTTCTTGGAGCGTGGTTCGTGCGGCTCGTTTGTTCTCGCGGCTCGCCCCTAATCTGACATGTTCGTGCCCCGCTGCCGGAACACGCTCCTCTGATCTGGACCGATCGCTGGGCCGCTGCTCATGCACCGTCGCCCGGCCCGGCACCTGGCCGTTCCCGAGAGCTGGCTAATCGCTACCTTCGCTGCCCGAACACTAATCAGGGCGCGGTAGTCGGTGACTGATAAACGGATTCTATTATAGCCGGCCTGTTAGAAATGTGTAATCCGCGTCCTTTCATAAAGGCCACAGTTGTCGCGTAGCTGCGCGAAGTGGATGCGGGTGCCTATTTAAATACATTGATCGGAGGTTGCAACAATGGGCGACGTTGTGGGGAGAAAATAACCACGGCTGGAATATACCCATGTATGTTGTAATAGGCGCCCACAGGCACCCGCATGCGTTTTCTGCAGTTGCGTAGGGACTGTGTTTCAACCTTAGAGTTAAGAGCGTAGCCTGTCACTCACGATTGTTTGTTCCCCACCCGCCCTGCATGTTAGGTTACGACCAGGGGCGTAGGTTCTGCAGCAAAGTTTTTTGGGGCTGAGCTTGGAAACGAATCGTCTTGAAGTACCATCAAATGCATATTTTATTTAGGATTTGGCCCATTTCCTTGTTCAAGTTGGAGGAGGGGCTAATGCCAAGTTGTGGGGGCTGAAGCCCCTCCCCCCCGAACTGAAAAGGAAACTATACCCCTGGATACGACGCTAAATTATCTTTTGTCAGTGTCCTACTGGTCATGCCACTCTTATGACAACGCTCCCAAGGCTGGCAATATGCATCAAAATGTGTCTGGCATGGCATGCTTTCCTTCTGGATTGCATGCGGCGCCTTTTTCACCGGAATCGGCATACCGTGAGCGGTCACTGTTGATTGTGCCGAGTGTGACTGTCAGAAGTTTTTGAGGTTGCACTATGAATGAACAGATTTTGTGTACAGCTGAAGTTTGTTCACCATTGACTCACGTGTTTTGGTGAAAAAGCTTAAAACAATTGTATCTGTGGGCGGGGGTTCACAAACTGGAGTTGATGGACTGCAGGTCACGTGACCTGTGCAGTTTTTGGACTATAGATCACGTGACTAAGCCCAGACTTTAATTTAAAGTTCCAGACAAGATTTGTATTAGCGCGCTACAGCTGCCACGAATCGCTTTGTGACTTCGCGCTTCAAAATTCAAGTTTTGAAGGTCCTGACTTTCGTCCGGCGGGGCCTTGGTCTGGCACAAACTGTTGAATTTTGTCGCGCTCGTCCACAAAGCTATATGAATTACACCAGTGGTGGGCACGGTTTCGCTAATCCGCTAACTGCTAATTAGCGGAACTAACTTTTCGTTTTGCGGATTACCTAAATTTAGTTCTGCTAACGTCCGCTAACAAAATTCATGCATGTTTGTTGCATGTTTTTCATACATTTAAGAGTGGGGACTGGGGAGGGGTAGGTAAGGAACAGGGAATGACAGGGACGGAGCAACCTTCCAGAGACGGGGTTGCTCCGTCCCTGGAATGCGGGTGTTAAAATAAATTGAATTTAATGAACAAATAATTAATGTGTTCATTTAATTATTTTTGTGTACCTTGCTCATCATATGATCTTGGCTTACGTTGTTGTTTTTACGTTTTTGGAAAGCTCTGTATCTAAGCTGCAACATTAAAATTGCAGCTCTCTAGGTCTGTTTTTTGAAGGTTAAAAAGCAAAAAATAAGCTAATTCATACGATAAAATTTAGCAATTAGCGTTAGCTTTCGCTAATCGTGTTACCGGTTTAGCGCTTTAGCATTAGCGAAGTTATTTTTTAGTTAGCGGATTAGCGGTTAGCGAAGCTAACTTTTTGGCTCGCTGTGCCCACCACTGAATTACACAAAATGGGTACTTACTCGACAAACTGTTGTCGAAACAAGTTGTATATCATGGTTGCCTGCTGCTTATATACCATCGTATGTGTACTTCAAACGGCTTGTGTTTGCATTTAAATGATCCATTTGAATTTAAATCATATTCTAGCAGGTTGTATTCCGATGCCAATTTGCGTTCGATCAAACCACACTGATTTCAGCTATCCTCTGTCTGGCGTCATCTATAAAAGACATGCACTTTATTAACCCTGCATACGATTTGAATAGAAAATATCCGTGGCAGGTCACCATTGGCCGCGTCCTTTGATAGGCGATCAGCTATTTTACGATGCACGAAAATCGGCAACAAACTCGCGGAATACAGCACATCTGCAGTGCTATTAAGACGCTACATTCTGATAACAGCAGATGTCAGCTCCCGTGGCTACTGCCCTACTACTCACACACAAGCATTTATCAGCTCGTGGTTTTGCTGTCAACGCCCAAACAGCGCGGGTTCATGTCCCCCCTCCCCCCCCTCCTCCCACGTGCCGCGGTACGGCGACAGGGGGAGGGCAGTGGGGCGGGGTCGGGGGGAGCAGTGCACGGCGGCCGCGCTGCGGCTGATTTACTGGCTGCCCCGTCAGAGTCGGATTCGGGCCGGCCGAGTCAGGATTGGATCGGCCGTTTTTACCGGGCGGGCCGTCGACATGTGTGATGTCGGCTCGGTGGGTCTTACAATGGCCGCTTCTGTGAGCGAGTCTGCTCCTGAGGAGCCTCAAGAGGCGGCCTGTAGGCGGCTCGGCCGGGTCCAACCATGGCCGGCTCTGTGAGCGAGTCTGCTCACTGAGGAGCCCAGCACGGCCGGCCCTGACGGCGGCTCGACCTGGGTCCACCATGGCCCGGCTCTGTGAGTTAACCTGTCTCGGCCAACCTTGCCCAGTGCTCACCGAGCCGACCCTGAGCTGGACAGCGGCGACTGAACGGTCGAGCGAGCAGCGCTGCCGCCACGGCTCGATGTCTTGAGGACACACGAGTCCCTGAGAGATGATAGAGATTCTGTCTGTTGGACTGAACAGACTGTGTTCAGAATGAACGGCGACAGAAGCAGGCTGGGCGTGGCTAGGCTCAGAAATGGGTGGAGTACGTCCTCTGTAGCTTTGCGGGGTGCAACGCCAGCGTAACACACCCATTGCTCTACATCGCCATACGCTGCACTGGTTCATCGTCGTGATAGTGTATCTTATTCAACCACGGTGCTGTTTGGTTTTATCAACGTACCGTAACGGAATGTGACGACAGAAACGTGGCCACTATCCTCAGTCGCAGGCACTGACAGTGTCGCCGGCAGCTGGCGCGTCTGTCGGTGATTCTGTGAAGGGTAGTTCGCCTTATCCTATCATCCTCAGCTTCCTGCTGACGTCACCTGTGGCGGAGGAAGACGCCCTGCCGTCGATCCCGGTTGGCGCAGCTCTCGTATGTCATTCGGCTGGCGCTGAGTGCACTGCTCTCTGCTGTGCTGAGTGTGAGTGTGTGCGGTGCGTGGCCGGCAGAGCTGTGTGTGTGTGTACTGTGTGCACTGCTCCCCGGGTGGTGTGTGTACGTGCGCGGCTGCACGGTAGCTGGCCGTCCCGCGGCCGGCGTCGGCGCCTTCTGACGACGCCGCGCCCCACCGCCGACAATTTGACGCTGTCTATCGGTCGCCGCATCTGTCATTAGCCGGTATTACATTGTCCCGGCTTTGCTATCGGCGTGTTTGACATATGGGACCGGTTCTGCGCGCCGGCCGCCCGCGTACCCCCCTCCCTGCCCCGCCCCCTCTCCGCCGCCGCCGCCTGCTGCTGCTGCTGCGCTGCTCCTTCGCCAGCCGGACGGCAGGGGCTGGCTGCCGGTCGGTCTGTGGTGGTCGCTCGGCAGCGCCGGTGTAGTTTTTGCTGAGGACACGCTGGCGGTGACGCGGCTGTCCCTAGCCACCGACAGCCGCTCCCCGAGACGGCTCGTCCCGCGGCCGTGTGGACGACAGGACGACAGACGTGTGGCCCGCCTGTTTGGATAAGGTGCTCCCCGGGGCCGGTGACGGCCGCCGCGTCGTTAGGACGAAGAGCGCTCGTTAGGACGGGTGCTGGCCCGCTCGGCGGAGCTCGCTGGATTGCTGCCCAGAATGGCGCCTGCTCGTTGGCGGGTTCGCGCCGCCCCGGTGCACGCTGGAATGGTGAGGTAATTTCGGTAGTTTGCGGAAGCCGCCGGCCTGTGAAGGAACGTCGTCGCCTGACGGACGGCCTGACGCTTCAGTTCAGATCCCCAGCTGTGTGAGCCTCTTCACGGAACTCCGTCCCCCGCCTTACATCATCCACCAACACCTGCAACCGCGATCTTTGTTTGTTTTCAGTTCTGTTTTCAGTTCGCGCTGTTTCGCAACGCGGCGGCATTTGTGGCTAGCTAGCGGCGCCCTGCCCTTGGTGTTACGTCGCACCGTCCCTTCCCGCCGCGTGCCTCCCTCTCGTGACGTGACGCACCACGGTGGAGGGGTGCGGCGATGTCCGTGACGCTGGTCGTTGACGCCGTCCCCGGAGTTGGCTGGAGCCCGCCGGACGCTGCACTGGCCGCCGGGACGGGGGCGTGTCGCCTGCGCCAAGGCCGCGCTCATGACACCTAATGACCGGGGACGCGGCGGTGGAACCCGCAGTGTCTGTCCATTGGGACGCCGCGGTGGAGGTTCCCCGAATGTCCGAGCCATCGCTGCCCGGAATGTCCGACCCATCGCTGCCCAGAATGTGCTACCCATCGCTGCCCGACCCGGCCCGCCGCGCCGTGGCAGGTGGAAGTGGAGCGCCGCGCCCGTGAGGCCGTTCGTACCTAATCATGAGTGGAATTTCCTTTCCGCCTCACCGACTTTGAGCTGTCCTATCGATTTCCGTCAGGTTTGAAGGCAGGAACGCATCAAAACGTCTGAAGTGCATTTCAAACCGAATGCTGTTGTTATAATCATCCACCAATGCCTGCCTGATCGCGAAAGTGAACACACCTCGGACTAGGCTGTGAAGTATTTCGTTTTGCTGCGCTGTACCGTGTAGACGTGTCATCGCTAACGAATCGCACAGCAGGCGCTTTTTCTGAGACCTACTCAGTGATTTGTACTATGTCGCCTGTCGTCCGCCTATTACCACTACCCGGTGTAGCGTTGTAGTGTTCGGTTGCCCTATGGTGCTGCTGGGTATCGTTCGGAGCTCCGACTAGAGCCAGTGAACGGCCCTCCCGAGAGTCCGTGTGGCCGTGACCGGGCTGTGGGCTCGCCTTATTGTCCTCAGACGCTAGCCACAGTTAAAGGTGAATATAGCACCTTGGGAAAGTATGTAAAAATGATGGAGGAAGAATGCCCGATTACGGTTTCCCCTGGCATTCATTTGTTGCGAAAAAAAGCGAATTTGTTTGCTAATTCTGAAAATAGTCATATGTTTACATGTGACGTCACAACGATCTTGCTTTCACCAAAGCGAGTTGTAGTCACAATGAGGCTGACAGCTGCTGTGCCGGCACCGGCACATGCTCGGTCGTCCCAGCCAGTCGCGTTTCAACGTACCGGCTGCACCACCGGGTACTGTGAAACGCGACTGGTGGACGACCGGCGCTCGCTCGCGGACGGCGTAGGACGTGGGGCACGATACGTTAGAACAGTGGAAAGTAGTGCGTTTAGTACTACTGATGATGACGTTATGCGATACGTCACGGGATTTGTGACGAGTTGAAATATGCCCATATGGGACCAACGGTTTTGCTGCCGTCAAATCAGGCAACTATGGTTCGTATCTCGTTTTTTTTTGGGGGAGGGAAAATTCCAGATTTAGAGGTTTCTCAGTACACCGAACAACTGGCTTTCTCAGTTAAAACTAATGTTACAAGGCTGCTATACTTCCTTAAGCCATCCCCCACGCTGCCTTTACTCGTGGCTATTACGGCCTCTCGTCAGTGGCTAAAACCGTCTGTCCGCCCGTGCTGTGGCTGTGGCCCGTGCTGTGGCCCGTGCTGTGGCCCGTGCTGTGGCTGTGGCCCGTGCTGTGGCTGTGACCCGTGCTGTGGCTGTGGCCCGTGCTGTAACTGTGGCCCGTGCTGTGGCTGTGGCCCGTGCTGTAACTGTGACCCGTGCTGTGGCTGTGGCCCGTGCTGTGGCTGTGGCCCGTGCTGTGGCTGTGGCCCGTGCTGTTTCAACTGTGACCCGTGCTGTGGGCTCTGGGCTGATGGCCCGTTGCTGTGGTGGTGGCCGTGCTGTAACTGTGGGCCCGTGTGGGCTGTGGCCCGTGCTGTGGCTGTGACCCCGTGCTGTGGCTGTGGCCCGGCTGTAACTGTGGCCCGCTGCTGTGGCTGTGGCCCGTGCTGTGGCTAGTGGCCCGTGCTGTGGCTGTGGCCCGTGCTGTGGCTGTGGCCCGTGCTGTGGCTTGGCCGCGTGCTGTGCTGTGGCCCGTTGCTGTGGGCTTGTGGCCCGTTCGCCTGTGGCATGTGGCCCGCTGCTGTGGCTATACTGTGTGACCGTGCCTGTGGCTGTGGCCCGTGCTTGAACTGGTATGGCCCTGCTTCGGCTGTGGCCAGTGGCTGTGGCCCGTGCTGTGGCTGTGGCCCGTGCTGTGGCTGTGGCCCGTGCTGTGGCTGTGGGTCCGCTTATCCGCCTGAGCTCGATCCGATAATCCACCGCACTGGTCTGTACTGACTGGACCACGCCGCGACCTCCGCTACTGAGCTCAGTCTCAGGCAAATCGGATCGTATCCGTCCTCAGCCGTGTCAGCCGCTCGGCTGTCTTCTGGGGACAGGAGGTAGCTTCAGCTGACCAGAGTGATTGGACATCGTCTGCGGGGGGGGAGGGAGAGAGAAGAGAGAGAGGAGAGAGGAGGAGAGAAGGGAGTAGTGAGAGAGAGAGAGAGAGACGAGAGAGGAGAGAGAGGAGAGAGGAGAAGAGGAGAAGAGAGAGAGAGAGAGGAGATAGAGAGAGAGAAGAAGAGAGAGGAGAGAGAGAGAGAGAGAGAGAGAGAG
This sequence comes from Semibalanus balanoides, assembly GCA_014673585.1. Taxonomy (NCBI): domain Eukaryota; kingdom Metazoa; phylum Arthropoda; class Thecostraca; order Balanomorpha; family Balanidae; genus Semibalanus; species Semibalanus balanoides. The sequence continues at coordinate 10,543 of VOPJ01004805.1, forward strand.
AGAGCGAGAGAGCGAGAGAGCGAGAGCGAGAGCGCACCAACAACAATCCCGCAGCATTCAACAAGTGGTAAATCCTGGAGTGGGGCGTCATTTTGCTTCGCCTGAAATGTGTGTCACCGACCATCGTTAAACTAGCGGATAACTCTGCCGCCAGTCTGTTTACGCCGTTGCTCACCTGTGACGCGGCGGCGGCGGCCGTGTGGCTCGGCTCTGGTTAACTGACGATCAACATTCCGCCATCCGGTGGCGTCCGCCGAGTGTCTGCCGCCACAGCGGGGTCGTTCGCAGCCTCGTAAAGCTGCCGAATCACCCGACGGCTGTCGGCCGACCGGGGCGCCCAGATGGCCCGGTTGTGTAGCGTAGGACTGGCCGGGGTGCGGACCGCCACCGGCCGTCCGCTGCTCAACAGGTGGCCGTGACGGCGCTGACTCAGCAGTCAGCACGTCCCATCATCAGCGCTCAGCGCACCAGATCAGCAGCAGTAGCGGGCAGTCGTTGACACCGGCTGATCGCCGGGGGCTGCCGATCCGCGGACCGACGCTAACAAGCGGGGCTCTGTTTTGACACCGCGGTTCGCCCAAACACACCGACTAAACACCGGCGAGCGTGTATACTAACAGCCGACGACTCCGGGAGGGGCCGGGGCGGGCGGTCTGTCTGTCTGTCTGTCTGTCTGTCTGTCTGTCTGTCTGTCTGTCTGTCTGTCTGTCTGTCTGTCTGCGTAATATATGTCTGGAACATCATTCGGGTCATCTTTCTAACGCCGCACCTCTCTCTTTTCTCCGCAGCTGCAGCAGTTCAAGACGTTGATCGGCACCAACTGCAGCCAGCAGCTGCGCTTCTTCCTCTGCTCGCTGTTCGTGCCCATGTGCTCCGAGAAGGTGAACATGCCGATCCCCAGCTGCCAGTCGGTCTGCATCGAGGTGCGCGACAGCTGCCAGCCGGTGATGCGCACCTTCAACTTCGACTGGCCGTCGGTGCTCAACTGTTCTCAGCTGCCGGTGGCTGGGGGCCTGTGTATGGACCCGAGCGGCGCGGACTCGGGCTCGGCCGCGCCGCCACCGCCAGGCAGACAGCCAGTGGGCCGACCGGGCCTCGACACGCACCTCTCCATCGCCGCCAAGTACCCCCACCTGCTGCCGGACCTGCTGAAGAGCGCCGGGGTGGGGGCGGGGGTGATGTTGCGCCAGCCGCCGCCGCCGCCGCCGCCCGCCGCCTGTCCTCCGCGCTATGTGCGTCGACAGGGTCCGCGGCATACCGAGTGTCAGCCGGCCTGCGGGGCGGAGGTGCTCTTCACCGCCGCCGACCGCCGACTCACCGAGCTGTGGATGACGGTGTGGGCGACGCTCTGCTTCCTCTCCACCCTGTTCACGGTGCTGACGTTCTGGATCGACACGGCGCGCTTCCAGTACCCGGAGCGGCCCATCGTCTTCATCAGCATGTGCTACAACATCTACTCTCTGGGCTACCTGCTGCGCATGGTGCTGGGCGCGGACCACGTGGTGTGCGCGCTGACGCCGGGCGGCGAGAGCTCTCTGATCGCCGACGGTCTGGACAGCGCCGGCTGCATCGTCACCTTCCTGCTGCTCTACTACTTCGGCCTGGCCTCGTCGCTGTGGTGGGTGGTGCTGACGTTCACCTGGTTCCTCAGCGCCGGCCGCAAGTGGAGCTCCGAGGCGGTGCAGCGCTACGCCACGCACCTGCACGCCGTGGCCTGGGGCGTGCCGGCTGTGCTCACCGTGGTCGCCATCACCGTGCAGACGATTTCCGGCAGCGAACTGACCGGGCTCTGCTACGTCTCCCACCGACCGCTGCCCCTGGCTGGGCTTGTGATCGCGCCGCTGGCTGTCGCTCTCGTCACCGGGGCATTCTTCCTGGCGCTGGGCCACACCTCCTTGGTGCGTATCCGCCGGCGCATGCGCAGTGAGGGCACCAACACGCACAAGCTGCAGACTCTGATGGTGCGCAATGGCGTGTACGGTCTGGTGTACATGGCTCCCGCCGCCGGCGTGGTCGCCTGCTACGTGTACGAGTACGTCCACTGGGAGGCGTGGGAGGCGGCGGCGCGCGCCGACGCCGCGCGCTGTCCGGCCGGCGCCGCCGCCGCCGACTGCCCGCTCGAGGCCAGCGTGCCGCCCGTGTCCGTGTTCCTGCTGAAGCTGTTCATGTCGCTGATCGTCGGCGTCATGAGCGGCATGTGGGTGTGGACGTCGAAGACGGTGACCAGCTGGCACCGGTTCTGTTCGGAGCTCTGCTGCCGCCGTCGACACGGGACGAAAAGTGTGAGTTACGCGCAGGCGCCGGCCGCCCAGCCGCTGGTCAACGCACGGCCCACGCGACCGGCCGAGCCGCTGCCCGGCCGCCACGGCCGCGCGCTGGGCCAGGTGTCCCGGGTGTGACGCGTCACGTGACGGCAGGCTGGACCTGGGACTGTGTGTGGCAGTGACGGAACTCTATGACGGAGCCTGTCCTGCTCGAGCTGCCAGAACCGACCGGGCTCTGTGGGCCGTTGACCGTTAAGTACCGCGTGAGCCAGTTGGCACGCCGGACGTGTGTTGTGGACGTACTGAGAGCCAGTCAGAGGCCCCTGGGGGCCGAGACCCCTCCGCTGTCGGCCTTGAACCCGTATGACGGCGCTGTGTGAGCGGCGTGGTCTCTTGTTTGTGTGAGCATACGTTGAGTGACGTATTGTCGTTTCGTGTGCGATGGTCTCGTTTCATTCGAGATTGTTTCGTGTTCGCCTTTTTGCTTGACTTGTTCTCGTTTGCTGTTCTGTGTTTGCTGTTCGTGGTCAGGCCTACCACTTCTCGTTCATCCACGCTGAGTTAACAGCGTGTGCAGTCACTTTGCGCGAGATGCTGGACATTGTGCCAAGAGTATATATTTGCAATGTTGTCTTTGTACAAAGCGCACCCGTGCCAGACTGCTGCTGTGTGTGGTGCCTGTCCCTGGTGCTAATCCTGTCTGCCGCAAGCGTCTGCCTCAGGCGTCTCAGGCGCCGCGCGCGACCGTGTCCAGCCTGTGTCCGCGCCTGACAGGCGTGTCTGGTCAGGCGGGAGGCCAGCAGCAGGGCCGCGTTTGACTCAAAAGGTGACGTTGCATTTCGTTTGTTGGCGTATTGCTTTCACGTGCGCTGTTTGCCCATGGTCAACAGCGGCGCTGGCTGCGAGCCGCCGCTCCTGGCGAGCCGTAAGCTCTCTACTGGCGACCGTTCTGTGCGGTTTGCACGTTTGTGCTGGAAGACGCTTTATTTATTTTGGCCGCGTTTCGCTGCCATTGATCGTGTGGTTCTGACCGAATCGTTAGTGTTGTTGCACTGCACTGAACATGTTGTATACCATTCACTTTAAACTGTGAAATACAAGCTCACATGACGACCCGAGTTCTCTGAGAAATCAGAGGTGGCGGCGGAGTGGAGTCTGTGGGCGCCTCCACTGCTCCGGCTAGGTGCCGGCGGCGAAACCGATCCGCTTGAGGTGTCGACATGGCACGGGCTCGCGGGTGCCTCGTACCGTGCTCAACAATCCGTGGTTACTGGCATTCACGGGGACGGTACCGCGGACCGCGGACCACAGGCCACCGGGGCCGGGACCACCATCGGACCAGCGCGGCGGCCGAGACCACAGGGACCACTAGAGGACCACCACTGACCTATCCCCGGCCCAGGGGCGGCGGCGGCAGAGCCCGGGGTCGTCTCACTGCACGGTCACACAGTACAGAGCTCAGCGGTGAAGAGGCTGTACGGCGGGGTCACAGGCAGCAGGACGCCAAGCCGCCCTCCCTCGACCTTGGGACGCCATCGTCTGCCAACAGAGAGGCAGAGGAGAGGGCTGCTATAGCTAAACAGGCGCGGTTACGATGCTATCCAGCCACAGCCCGTTAGCGTGTTTGGACCTTTTCAGCGTTGCAATGTATAAGCCGTCAATGTGGTGTGCTAGTTATTATGCAGTATGCGCCCACGAATATTGGTCATAAGTTACGGGTATTGGCCATTGTTGCAGAAGAGTAATGGCGAAAGGCTCGGCCGAACCCCATTAAGGCTGAAGCCCTAGAACACGATAAGAACTAGATCGTTTGGGGTGTGCAGTGTGCATCAAGGACGACCAAATATAGACGTGCATGTGGTACTGGCTGTGGTATCTTTAGAAAATAATTCGATTAGTTATTTTCCCTGCAGTTGCTAATGTTGCCCTGAGCCCTGAGAGTTATTGAACATTGAAGAACAAAATCGGCTATCGTTGCACACTAGCAGGACCCCGTGCATGTTGAAAAGTAGTTAGGCATATGATTCTTGGAATTATATATTAATTAATTTGTAATTTGCATCAAGTTCCGTCATACATATGGAAGGAACATAGTGAGCAGCTCAAGTTTATTTTTTATACAAGAAACATCGGGCCGCGAATCATTTATTCATGCTAAATAGTCATTTTCGGACAGCATTTAGCCAGCAAACTATGCACGAATTGCCAAACCTGTCGTGTTCTCGGGTAATCAGGTCCACATGTCCCTTCCCATTCAACATGTCCCTTACCATTCACAACGCGGCCCGTCGACCGGCTCAGATAGTCGCTCGGAACCAGATAGTCGCTCGGAACACCACCGTAATGACACGAATAGTACCACCTCCGACAGATGCCGGGCCTTGGAACGCGCCGACTGGTAAATTATTTATAGACAGACGACGAGTGTGACGGGCTTGTTTACACCGTGTTAACAAGCCGCGAGTATGCGGGCGTTTATCTGTCGCTGCATACATTCATGAGACAAGTGAAGCGATGCTGTGTCGGGGGGACAGGTGGGCGCTGGGCAGGAGCGGGGGTGGGAGGGGCTCCAGTGATATCCTGGATCCGTGTCATGCGCTATCAGGGATGTCTGGAGAATTAGAGCGGGAATGACACACCGCCCGTGGTAAGTCCTGGGGACCAGGGATGGGACGCTTCTTTTGATCAGCCAGATTCGTCACACGTCACTCGTCACACGTCCTCCGTCAGTGGCGGGCGGCTGCAGGCGCCGGGAGGGGTCGTCTCACGTCACCCGTCTTCGTCACCCGTCTCCGTCTCCGTCACGCGGCGGGGCGGCCTGCAGGCGCCGGGAGGGGTCGTCTCACGTCACCCGTCTTCGTCACCCGTCTCCGTCTCCCGTCAGCGACGGGCGGCTGCTGCGGCCGCCGGGCGGGGCCGTCAGCTCGCAGTGATCTCATCACAAACAGACGGCCCCGACTGACGGCCGCCTGCCGCTGTGTTTGTCGAGCCAACCGAGCTACCGGCCAGCCCAGCCAGCACGTCCAGCTCCAGCCAACTGACCCACCTAGCTGCCGCAGCATCCAATCCATCACCTCACCAGCACAATCGTCTGCCATCCCGCCCGTGGGATGTGTGTGGCCACCGACGGAATATCGGACTCCCTGGCTGAATAACTGACTCTCTGGCTGAATAACTGACTCTCTGGCTGAATAACTGACTCTCTGGCTGAATAACTGACAACTCTGGCTGAATACTGACTCTCTGGCTGAATAACTGACTACATCTGGCTGAATAAACTGACTCTCTGCTGAAATAACTGACTCCCTGCTGAATAACTGACTCTCTGGCTTGAATAACTGACACTGCTGAATAACTGACCTCTCTGGCTGAATAACTGACTCTCTGGGCTGAATAACTGACTCTCTGGCTGAATAAACTGACTCTCTGGCTGAATAACGACTCTCTGGCTGAATAACTGACCTCTGGCTGAAATACTGACTCCTCTGGCTGAATAACTGACATCTCTGGCTGAATAACTGACTCTCTGCTGAAACTGACTCTCTGGCTGAATAACTGACTCTCTGCTGAATAACTGACTCTCTGGGCTGAATAACTGACTCTCTGGCTGAATAAACTCACTCTCTGGCTGAAATAACTGACTCTCATCTGAATAACTGACACTCTGGCTGAATAACTGACTACTCTGGCTGAATAACTGACTCTCTGGCTGAATAACTGACACTCTGGCTGAATAACTGACTCTCTGGCTGAATAACCTGACTCTCTGGCTGAAAACTGACACTCTGGCTGAATAACATGACTCTCTGGCTGAATAACTGACTCTCTGGCTGAATAACTGACACTTCTGGCTGAATAACTGACTCTCTGGCTGAAATAACTGACTCTCTGGCTGAATAACTGACTCTCTGGCTGAATAACTGACTCTCTGGCTGAATAACTGGTCGCTGATTGATAAACTGCCCGCCGACTGAATATCTAACCCTGGATGAACATTTAGCAGGCCTGGCCTGATCGAATATCTGACGATGCCTGACTGAATATTTGGCCAATGACTCAATATCATGGCCCCGACTAAATACCTGAAGTGAAATTTGAAGCGAACTGATTACTGAACAACACTTTCCAATAGACCAATGTGTTGCCTGCCGTGGTCTGCAGCCTGCATTCCTCACAGTTGATCCCTTCACCGTTTACCGTTCCCCAACCGCCTGCCACCGCTCATCTCTGCCGGCCGCCTCCGTCTGTCTGTCTGTCTGTCTGTCCGTCTGTCTGTCTGTCTGTCTGTCTGTCTCTGCCAAATCTGCGACTTCAAAGGGGGCTGGTCTGAATCCGGCCGTCAAACAGTGGGAGGCCCGCGGCTGATCCGCCGCCAAACAGCCGGCGGCTGTCAGTCACAGCCAGCGCAGAGCTGCGGGCGGGCGAGCCGCACACAGAGGCAGAGCCGCGGGCGAGCGAGCCGCACACAGAGGAAGAGCTGCGGGCGGGCGAGCCGCACACAGAGGCAGAGCTGCGGGCGAGCGAGCCGCACACAGAGGCAGAGCCGCGGGCGAGCGAGCCGCACACAGAGGCAGAGCTGCGGGCGAGCGAGCCGTACACAGAGTCAGAGCTGCGGGCGAGCGAGCCGCACACAGAGGCAGAGCTGCGGGCGGCCGAGCCGTACACAGAGTCAGAGCTGCGGGCGAGCGAGCTGCACACAGAGGCAGAGCTGCGGGCGAGCGAGCTGCACACAGAGGCAGAGCTGCACACAGAGGCAAGCTGCGGGCGAGGGAGCTGCACAAAAGAAGGCAGAGCCCGCGGGCGAGCGAGCCGCCCAGAGGCAGAGCCGCGGCGAGCGGAGCCGCACACAGAGGAAGAGGCCTGCGCGCGAGCGAGCTGCACAACAGAGGCAGAGCCGCGGTCGAGCGAGGCCCGCACACAGAGGCAGAGCCGCGGGCGAGCGAGCCGCACACAAGAGGCAGAGCTGCCGGGCGGGGAGCCGCACACAGAGCAAGCTGCGGGCGAAGCGAGCCGCAACACAGAGCAGAGCGAGGCGGCGGCGAGCCGGCCACAACAGAGGCAAAGCCGCACACAGAGGCAAAGCTGCGGCGAGCGAGCCGTACAAGAGTCAGAGCTGCGGGCGAGCGAGCTGCACACAGAGCAGAGCTGCGGCGAGCGAGCTGCCCAGAGGGCAGAGCTGCACACAGAGCAAAGCGCGGGCGAGCGAGCCGCACACAGAGGAAGGAGGCTCGGGCGACCGAGCTGCAACACAGAGGCAGAGCCGCGGGCGAAGCGAGCGCAACACAGAGCAGAAGCCGCGGGCGAGCGAGCCGCACACAGAGGGCAGAGCTGCGGGCGGGCGAGCCGCAACACAGAGGCAGAGCGCGGGCGAGCGAGGCGCACACAGAGGGAAGAGCTTGCGGGCGAGCGAGCTGCACACAGAGGCAGAGCTGCACACAGAGGCAGAGCTGCGGGCGAGCGAGCCGCACACAGAGGCAGAGCTGCGGGCGAGCGAGCTGCGGGCGAGCGAGCTGCACACAGAGGCAGAGCTGCGGGCGAGCGAGCTGCGGGCGAGCGAGCTGCACACAGAGGCAGAGCTGCGGGCGAGCGAGCTGCACACAGAGGCAGAGCTGCGGGAAAGCGATCTGCACACAGAGGCAGAGCTGCGGGCGGGCGAGCCGCACACAGAGGAAGAGCTGCGGGCGGGCGAGCTGCACACAGAGGCAGAGCTGCGGGAAAGCGAGCTGCACACAGAGGCAGAGCTGCGGGCAAGCGAGCTGCGCACAGAGGCAGAGCTGCAGGCGAGCGAGCTGCACACATAGGTGCAGAGCTGCACACAGAGGCAGAGCTGCGGGCGAGCGAGCTGCGCACAGAGGCAGAGCTGTGCTGCAACCGCACACACGCAGAGGCTGTGTGTGTTCAGCTGGCTGTAGCGGCCGCAGAGGCTGTGTGTGTTGAGCTGGCTGTAGCGGCCGCAGAGGCGGTATAGAGACCAACGGAGCGTGTCGCCGGGTCCGACCGAAATGTTTCTGGTTGCGGGGAGCGAGAAGACGTCCAGAGCTGAGAAGAGCTTAATATAGAACAGCGAACGCCCAGAGCAGAACAGAGCAGAACATAGCAAGCCACGCACAGATCAGAGCGGAGCAGAACAGATCATACTCAGAGCTCAGAACAGATAACGCACAGAGCAGAGCAGAGCACGCATAGAGCTCAGACCAGCGCCTCGCCTCGGGCGATCCTGCTCAGCCAACAGCCGGCTCTTATCTTGCCTCCTCCGTCGCCGTCGCCGCGGCCGAAGCCCGGTGGGCGGCCGCGATACTCGACCAAACACCTGCGGGCCCCTGGACCGCGCCCGACCGATACACGCTCCTCACCGCGCGCCGATAGTACCGCCGCTCAGTCAGCAGGCCCGACACGGCCGACGATAAGCACAAAGGCGCCGACTTTGCCTCGCCGCTACCGCTGTTGACCGAGCAATAAATTATACGAGCGCTCGGATAAGATTCGCGAAGTAATTGCGGGATAAGCGGGTATCTCTGCGGCGGCCGAGTGCGGCGTCGTCAGGCAGCGCGGTGCGCGCGGCGGCCGGCTCGTGCGCGCGACGGGCGGGCGTCGGGCACGTCGGGTGGGGCGGGCGGCGGCGGGCGTCGGGCACGTCGGGTGGGGCGGGCGGCGGCGGGCACGTCGGGTGAGGCGGCGGCGGGCGTCGGACGCGTCGGGTGAGGCGGCGGCGGGCGTCGGACGCGTCGGGTGGGGCGGCGGCGGGCGTCGGGCACGTCGGGTGGGGCGGGCGGCGGCGGGCACGTCGGGTGGGGCGGCGGCGGGCGGTGGCGGCGGCGTGCTGGCATACTGATGAGTGCGTCAGCTATGCGCCGCGTCATGCCGTGCTATATCGCGGTATAAAGGTGGCGCACACGGTGTATGTACATACATACGGCGCTATGTCACAATGCAGCGGAGGCAGCACAGGGCTGCAGAGCACGCGCGACTGGCTATATGTACTCCACCGTCTCGTGTGAAGTGAATCGTCAAGTGTTGTTTCTAGCTGTCCCTGACAGGCGCTGTCACTAGCCCTGTCACTAGCCCTGTCACTAGCCCTGTCACTAGCCCTTTCATTTGGAGCTGTGGCAGCTGGACTGCTGGAGATGATCAGGTCTGAGAGAAGTAGTGTAATGGAGAATGGAGAGGAGATCGGCCGTTAACCCGTGAGTTACTGGGAGGCTATTTATAGCCCACTCCCGTTATTTTGCAATATCTCTTAAAACCGACATTGGTATCGTCACCAAACTTGCAGCACCTTCTCTGACATCAATTATACACATGCTGGCCGAAGGAAAACGATGAGGCGATGATAGGTGAATGGGGAATGACGTCAGAGTGCGTCATGTTCTATGTTTTGTGTTGATAAATATGGGTTTGCGGAAAATGCTGTTAACTAAGCATAATTTATCAGACACAATAAAATTGCATACATAAAATGAATGGCTATAGACTCGACTATCAAACTGCTATCTCGGATTTTGATTTTATTGAAATTCATAATTTTGACAAATCCCTTTTTTAATATTTAAAAAAATCTCAAAAACTTAGAATATATGTGATTGAGACGTATCGGGTGAATATGTGTACCAAGTTTCAAGTAGATATCGCCAAAAAATAATGACTTATGACCTTTCAAAGACAAAAATCGACCACTACAGTTTTCACATTATAACCATGCATAAAAAAACGTTTTTGCGTTTTGTTTCTATTTATATGGAACAAACAATGTTCTAATATAATTTTTCGCGTTCTAGATACACAAAAAGAAATAAAAAACGTACACATGTGTTAAAACGCCTCACGACCGTAATCTGCAGCTCGACCTCAGATGACCTTGACCTGAACTAAGGTCATTAACAGCTTATTATGGGACTTAGAAGTGTCAACTCAGAGACACAAATCGTACCGATATATATATATCGATTTCTTATGCGATTAATATCGCATTTATGCGCAGCAGTTCCATCCATCGAGACTTTATGGCACGGTCAAACATTTTGTATTTGACGTCACCTGCGACGTCATCGGTGACCCCGAGGTCAACAGCATTAGGTTTCCGTCGACGAATGTTCCTGGGCTATCGAATGCCGTTTGAATGTTTAAGATCAGTCCAGTAGTTCCTGAGATCAGAGGGGAGGCTAAAAATAGACCCCCCAGTTAGTAGCGTCATGGAATATCTATACAGGTACACCAGTAGCTCGCGGGTTAACCCGCGCTTGACCGGGGGCAAATATTGTCCCCCTGCCGTTTATTGGCGATAACTCACAAACCATTCAGGATATCAACCTGAAACTTTCAGTACCTTCCTGCGGATCAATTTCTCATCGCTTGGGAAAATTTGTAAATGTTTTAAATTTTGGGGGTTACACTGTTTTGTGACGTAATGTTTCTTGAATTTAGCGACAAAATCACTCTCATGTTTTAAGCAGCTGCAAAATGGCTACATTTTATGATAAACTAAAACCCAAAAAGTGAAAGATAGCAAATTGCATGTAGTATAAAACTGCGATCTCAAATTTTTCAAAATTTTGATTTTTCCCAATTCATTTGCTATTTTTTTACAATTTTTTACATTTTTTTTGTCACATCAAAAACTGGAGTATATGTGAAAGAGAGGTGTTCAAGCAGCATACAAACCAAGTTTCAAAATAATATCACCATTTTTGACTTTTTGACCTTTCAAGCACAACGAACTATGCTCGTATTTAGTAATAAAATCACAAAGGCTTTGAAAAGCTGTGAACAAGGAGAAATTCAAAGATAAACTGGAACTAAGCAAAATCTGACAGACATATAAATGTTTTTTTTTTTAATCTGCAATTTTTTTTGGCGAAAAATATCAAAAACTAGATAGGATCTTTGTTAGAGAAAAGTTTAAAGTGTTACAACAATATAAAAGCCAAGTTTCAAATAAAGAGCACCATTTTTACTAAGAAAGTCAAGAATGGTAAATGATGACGTATTTTTTCAATTGCTGTTTTTTTTTTTGCTTATTTTGACAATATAAATAAAAATAAATGTCAGCAATGTATTTCTGAGATTAAACTGGTCTAAAAACATGCCTTTTTCTTAAGATTTATAAATTAAACATTTGACCTCATTTGAACTGAATTTGACCTCAGCTTGACACCTACTTCATTTAAATGAGCTCCGACGGTGCTTTGATTATCACTATCGATTTATACGTATAAAACAGCCCATAAAACATGCGTCGCATGACTTCCAAAAATCTGTTTCAGATAGTGACCTTTTGGGACCTGATCTTGACCTTGACCTTTGCAAAAAATCGCTTTTTTGCTCATGCAGGATGTGTGTCATACCTTTGGGGGCACTTTGCGTGATCACGGTTGCAATCAAAGGCGCTGGAAGGAATGTACATAAACTCAAATGTCTCGATTTTGACCATTGACCTGACCTTGACCTGATATGCGACCTTGATTTAAAAAAGTATGTTTGAGATGCGTCTCGATGAGAGCTTTCGAACGCCGCCTTGCGCGTCTCGCTACGATCAATGGTTCCGGAGATAACGATGGGCAATATTTGCCCTCTTCCCGGTCAATGGCGTTCGGATAAGACCCCGGTGTCAAGCATATATACAATTATCGAAATGTAATGTAAAAATAACTGCTGAGTGATGACTGATGAGTGATGACATTTACCCACCCACCCCAAGCAAGACAAGATTGTATTCTGATTGCATCTTTGGCATCCAAAAATTGTGACGCAAAGCTCGAATTCGATGCTGAACTGAAGGGTTCTTCTGTCTTCAAACCTCTATCGTACAGTAGATATTACAACACTGCCAAACACCTTCGTAATGCTGCTGAGCTGTTGTTGAGTGTGTCGAGTCTCCAGTCGATCATCTATCTGAGCGTTACGTCCGTCGGCCACATGTGGGCACGCTGCAGGATGGAGCAGATGTCAGCTAACGAGCCGCGGCCGAACAGTTAACGTAGCCGGCCGAACGCCGCCTCACTGACGAACGCAGCTCCGAACGAGAGAGGGGCGTCGCGTCGGTCTGGGTCCGCAGTCACTGACTGACCCCTCTGTCCGCCACCGTCGCGGCGTGTCGCCTCGACAGCCTCGTCTCCCGGAAGTGGAGGGGCCAGATTCGGCGACAACTGGCGGCCGTATGTGTCTGCTGCCGAGCGGCGCATCTGATCCTTCCCGCCGCGCCGGGACCGTCTCCACTCCAGCTCTGACGCATAGCTGCGGCTCACACACGGCTCACACACGGCGAGAGGCCGACGCGTCGCCTCTCACCGCGCGGCGCATCTGAAGACACTCGCCGCACGCTCCGCTGGCTCGGCTGGCTCTCCGGTGCGCGGTGCGTCTGTGAAGACACCCTCCCTCCTCACGCACCACTGCCCCCCCCCCCGCGGTCCCGTCCCGTCACTCGGTCCCTCGGTCCCGGCTGGAGCGGTTCCATTACCAGGCAGCCTGGGGCGGGGCGGCGGACGGGGCGGCCTTTCAGCGCGGCTCGCCGGCCGGCCGGCGCGGCGGAGAGGTGAAGGGCTGGTACGCGGCCCGCGCGGCGGGTGGGCCGCGCAGTCGCCGCTGAAATGGGCCTGGCGCCGCACAATGGCGCCGGCTTTTAGCCGCGCTTGTAGAGTGGGGAAATCATCGCTGGGAATGGGGGTCGGTTCTAAGCGGCCTTGTCGGCATTGCTGGCGCTGGAATGGCGACTGTAGCGCTCCCCAGGCTCCTCTGGTCTGTTGTCTGCACGTATAGAGCGCCTGCCCTGCCTCCATCGGTCGGTTTCGCCTCCATTGTCCACAGGGTCGGCGGCGAACAGCTGCAGTGATTGGCTGCGTCAGTGGGGTGACATGACGAAAGCTATTCGCGCATCAGTCGCTCGGATAGGATGTATTCAGGCGTCTGAAGGCGCCTAGTGAGGTGATCTCGAGGTGAGGGTCGCTCGCAGTCGCTATGGACTGTGGACACTTGTCCAAGCTCGGGCCAGCTGCCTGGAAGGAAGTCAGGCGCGTCTGGAGTTCCTGTGTGACCAAAACTAGTTTTCTTGCGGATGCCGACGGTCGGGCTGCATATTTTCAAGAGTTAATAAACCCGAGAAATGCAGCGAAATAACTGAAGGCTTACAATCAGCAATCGTAGTTTCAGCAGTCGGGTACGAACACAACTTCCTGTTTGTGTTAAATTGAATAGATGTTGCACATGCACTACATACTCGCCCGCTAAGTGATGTTGTCACGCTTCCTATCTGCTGATGGCGTTCCCAATGCTGATGTAACTATCCGGGAGCGGCATACCGACAGTTGGTATCTTCCCGTGCGGAGGCACTTTGCACGCCCATGTAATGTAACTGCGCAGGCGGTACCTGCAGCGATTTCCACCTGAAACAGGAATAACTCGGCCCGCCCAGCTTCGTTGGTCAAGCCATCCTTTTAAAGGGAATATAGCACCTTGGAAACCGATGTAGAATGATGGAGAAGAATGCTGATTTACGTCCTGGCATTCATTTTTGCGAAAAAAGTCTCAGAAATTTGTTGTACAATTTGAAAATAGCTAATATGTTTACATGTGCCGTCAAACACAATCTTGCGTCACCAAACGATTTTTCGCCACAAGGAGGCATCGAACGGCCAACTTGCGCCCGCCCCAGTGACAGGCCTGCTGTGGCCGCACCGCACGATGGATGCACGGTAGGCGTGAAACGCGACTGGCTGGTCGACCGCGCTGCTCGCACGGGTTAAGGGACGTGGGGGCACGCATACGTGAACACTATGTGCCGAGCGCCCTGACGACCGGTCGGTGGCGGTCGGGGGCGGACGCAGGTAAACTGAAATACTGGGCGGACGGTTCAAAAGCGAAGTGCGGTGGCAATCACAGTGGAGTAAACTACTGATGACGTATGCGAAACGTCCGGGATTTTGTGAGTTGGAAATTGACCAATATGACACGGTTTTGCGTTGAAACCTCAGCACTAGGTCGCTTGGAGGGAAAACATTCCGGATTGGGTTCCTCAGCACACCGACAATCTGGCTATCTCAGTTAAAAAACTATGTTTAAAGGTGCTATATTCCTTAACGGACGGAGGGCGGGAGGACGGCTTCACGTGGAACGTCCAAGCTGCTGCAGAGCTCCTGCAGGGGCTGCCAGGCGAGCGGCCAGGCTGCGAGAGAACTGACGACAGCCTCCCCATATAGGCTCGGAGGGCTCAGCCTAACCAAGTACCGGTGACAGGCGACAGCTCAGTGCCTGGCAGTGGCGGCTCCGTCATAGGAGGCAACTGAGGCCGGGCCTCACCTATTATGAGCGAAGAATGTGGCTGTTGAAAATATGCATTTGGTCCATAGACAACAATGTGCGTGATGATTTTTCATTCCGCACATCGCAGTGCATTAATTTATGACATAACACCAGAAATTATCCGTTCCACAGTAAGTCTTCCAACCACCCGCACCACCGGTGCTACTTATACAATACTTCATGTGACCGCTACGCACCGGCTTGAGGCCCGGCGGTATGCCGTCTACCGCCTCCGCCCGTTCAACCCCACTCCTGAGGCACAGCGGGCAACCATCTCAGCCGAACGATGCCGCGAACGTGATGGGTGATGACAAGTCCGACTGAGCCGGGATGTTTTTGTGCTCATAACGATATTATCGATTCCTAGAGTCGTACGAACGGCATCAAAGTTCATGAACTAGAAAACAGTTATGAATGATCTGGCAACATATTAGCTCGAGAACTATGATATTATTTATATTATGTGATTTTAACTATCGTCCGTCGGCGCCGGCAAGGCGGCGCGGCGGGCGGCCGTGGCCGAGAGTAGAGCGTCGACTTTTCAATTCCCTGCAACCATATGGCGAGTTTGCCACCGAACTGCGGTGTTCCTTTGGATAGACCTTACTATAGGGATGTAATGACATCTTAAATATTACGTGAAATTATCATTTAATGTTTCGCGTTGACAGTCGTTACGTACGTGATGGGGTGATGATACCATTAAATGTGCAGCTCTCCCTCTGCGTCTCTGGCTTGGCGAGGCCGCCGCCGAGCCGGCCTCTAGGCGCTGCGCATGCGTAATACGACTGCTCGGATGGCTCAGATTCGCATGCCCATATCGCTGCACGCCTCTTGCTTCAGCTTTTCGCTTTCCCAATCGGTCTCGCGGTCAGCCAAGCTAGTCTGACTTAGCGAAAGCTGACCCGCCCTCCAAGTGTTATAATATTATAACGAGTGGTTTTCGCCCCCTGGCAATCGGCGGCGCTTAGGCGCCTGCGATCGTCGGGGGTAGCTGATGGGCACTCGGCAATCGCGGCGCCTTCGGCGCGCGCGGGTGACGAGGGCGGCATCAGTATTAAAGGCACCCTCAGGAAGTGGCGCGCCTTCGGCGCCGTACACCTGAGAGTGCGATAACTAAGATTTATTTGCCATTATAAATAGACTGTAAAAAATAGGTCCCTTGCTTCTCTACCGGGTTAACATAACGGTCCTAAAGTACTTTCCTTTTTCCCGGCTAAATTGCCGGAAGCGTCATCTCCCACCCCGGAATCGATCCTAGAAATCGCTCCGGGTGACCAAAAATAAAATCGCATGCTGCCCGTGAGTCGCCAGCTACTGCCATGCGGGCAGTGGCTCAACACCTGAACTAAAGCCAACCTATGCGCTGCAAGTCCTATAACCCACCGGGTGTCGATGTATATCTGGGGGGGGGCTGGCAGCCCGAAGGGGGGCACCCCAATTATTTCAAATATTTTAACATTTAGCCTAATGGCCGTTGCATGTACAAATTAAACTTAGTAGCTATAAATGTAGCAATTGGGGACCCCCAATCATTTGCGGAAAATGACGCCCCTCTGGCCTCTCCTACACCTGCAACTTCTGAACTTGGGGTCTGGGCCTCAGGTACTTGGACGACCACGAGCCGCCACTGGTGCCTGGCCCTGCTCAGTCTGAGATGGCCGCCCAAACAGCGCAGGCAGTCCACCGCCGACTGGCTGTCTGGTAGCAGCGCTGACGGAGGAATGAAGGCTCATTGTTCGATGACTGCAGCTGTCAGCCCGTCAGCTGCTCTCACTGCTGCGAGCCGCGGCTATTGGTCACTGGTCAGTCAGAACGGGTCAGAACCGTCTCTGGCTCTCCATTGTTAGCGACGTCAGTGGACTGACCGACCCGGTATCGGTCGGTGTTCAATGTATTGGACCGTCCGGTATTGGTTGGTGTTCAGTGTATTGGACCGTCTGGAATTGGTCGATGTTCAGTGTATTGGACCGTCCGGTATTGGTTGGTGTTCAGTGTATTGGACCGTCTGGTATTGGTCGGTGTTCAGTGTATTGGACCGTCTGGTATTGGTCCGTGTTCAGTGTATTGGACCGTCTGGTATCGGTCGGTATTCAGTGTATTGGACCGTCTGGTATTGGTCGGTGTTCAGTGTATTGGACCGTCTGGTATCGGTCGGTGTTCAGTGTATTGGACCATCTGGTATTGGTTGGTGTTCAGTGTATTGGACCGTCTGGTATTGGTCGGTGTTTAGTGTATTGGACCGTCTGGTGTTGGTCGGTGTTCAGTGTATTGGACCGTCTGGTATCGGTCGGTGTTCAGTGTATTGGACCTTCTGGTATTGGTCGGTGTTCGGTGTATTGGACCTTCTGGTATTGGTCGGTGTTCGGTGTATTGGACCGTCTGGTATTGGTCGGTGTTCAGTGTATTGGACCGACCTGGTATCGGTCCGTGTTCAGTGTATTGGACCGTCTGGAATTGGTCGATGTTCAGTGTATTGGACCGTCTGGACACTGGTTTCGGGTTCAGCTGTATTGGACCGTCTGGTATTGGTCGGTGTTCAGTGTATTGGACCGTCTGGTATTGGTCGGTGTTCAGTGTATTGGACCGTCTGGCATTGGTCGGTGTTCAGTGTATTGGACCGTCTGGTATTGGTATGTGTTCAGTGTATTAGACCGTCTAGTATTGGTCGCCGTACGGGCCCGCCGGCCGCCTGACCGATCCGTCAGCAGCTGGGTGACAGTCGCCATGTTCGCTGTCAGTGTAACATGTTCCTCAGGTACGCGTCTCTATGCTGCCCTCCGTCACTCCTCTGCTGGGCGGCCATTCATCACGGTCTGCTCGTCCCTCCTAACACGGTGCGTGCGGACCGGGCATCAGCACAGCGAGGGACGGCCGGCCACTGAACTGGGACGGCAGGAACAGCGGGGGACTGGGCGGCCCACTGAACTGGACGGGCCGTCGGAACGGCCAGCTGTCAGCTCCGTCCCGCCGGCGTCTCCTCCGCAGCTCAGGAGGCATCCTCCCATCGCTCCCACCAGATCAGTAGGCATCCTCCCATCGCTCCCATCTGATGACTGGACGGAGAACGGCCAGCCCCATCACCCACTCACCCAGTCAGCACGCACGCCGGCCCGCGCTGTCAGAATTCCGTCCCGGCGGCCCGCCGCCCGACTCGGACCCGGCCGTTGACCCTGTTTTTCTGTCCGGCTATCATCTGCCGCAGCAGGCCGGCGGAGACCGTGCGTAGCGTGCATCAGATGCATCCGGCTATCATCTGCCGCAGCAGGCCGGCGGAGACCGTGCGTAGCGTGCCACGGATGCGATCTCCTGATCTACTGCGCGCAGCAGGCCGGCGAGACCGTGGTAGCGGTCTCAGATGCAATCCGGCTATTTGCCGCAGCAATTGGGCGTACGGGCGGGAGGACCGTGCGGTAGAGCGGGTGCACCAGATGCATCCTGATCATCTGCCGACAGCAGGGAGGCCGCGAGCAGGGGACCGGCGTGGAAGACGTGCGTGCGGCATCAGAATGCATCCGGCTATCATCTGCCGCAGCAGGCCGCGGAGAACCGGGTTGCGGTAGCGTGCATCAAGATGCATCCGGCTATCATCTGCCGCAGTAGGCCGGGGCGGAGACGTGCGTAGCGTGCATCAGATGTCCGGCTATCATCTGCCGCAGCAGGCCGGCGGAGACCGTGCGTAGCGTGCAGCAGATGCATCCTGATCATAACCCCGGTCCATATATACCTTGCACAGGTCCGGACCCACCCAGGTTTAACCACAGCTCAGCCCCGTCTCTCCGACCGACCTCGGGGTATTCTCGGCCCACCCTCGGCCCTACCTCGGCCCGGGCTAGTCCGCCAGCCCCGAGGCATTAGACGGCACCACTGACCTTCACACCTGGCTGGATTCCTGATATCGCCGACCCCGTTCCCGTCCTCGTCAGGGACGAAAGAAGCGTAGCGGCATCAAACAATAAAAGTCAGCTTCAAAGGAGCTGGCCGCTGCGCCACTGAAAAGGTGGCCCGTTTTTCTGCTCTGGTTATTTTGGAGAGCGGCGCATTTCTCGTCTGTTCGTTCATAAATCATACCGAAGCTATGCGCTCGAGCCACGCGACTCGGCTGAACTGGGCTGCGCCGTATGTGCTGAGCTGGATGGGCGCAGAAGGGAGCACCTGACCTGGGCAGCTCGGCAGAAGGGAGCACCTGACCTGGGCAGCTCGGCAGGGGGGGGGGAAGGAGCACCTGACCTGGGCAGCTCGCAGCAGGGAGCACCTGACCTGGCAGTGCTCGCAGAAGGAGCACCTGACTGGGAGCTCGGCAGAAGGGAGCACTGACCTGGGGCAAGCTCGCAGAAGGGAGCACCTGACCTGCCAGCTCGAGCAGAAGGAGCACCGACCTGGCCAGCTCGGCAGAGGGAGCACCTGACCTGGCAGCCTTCGGCAGAAGTAGCCACCTGATCTGGGCCAGCTCGGCCAGAGCGGGAGCACCTGACTGGCCAGCTCGGCAAGATAGGGAGCACCTGACCTGGCCACGTCGGCAGAAGGAGCACCTGACCTGGGCAGTCGTCAGGAAGGAGCCACCTGATCCTGGGCAGCTCGGCAGAGGGGAGCACCTACCTGGGCAGCTCGGCAAAGGGAGCACCTGACCTGGGCAGCTTGGCAGAAGGGAGCACCTGACCTGGGCAGGCTCGGCCAAGAGGGAGCACCTTGATTGGCCCCAGCTGGGCAGAAGGAGCACCTGACTGGGGCAGCTCGGAGAAGGGAGCAACCTGACCTGGGAGCTCGCAGAAGGGAGCACCCTGACCTCGGCCAAGCTCGGCAGAAGGGAGCACCCTAACCTGGCCAGCTCGGCAGAAGGGAGCACCTGACCTGGGCAGCTCGGCAGAAGGGAGCACCTGACCTGGCCAGCTGGGCTGAGAGGAGGGGAGCACCTGACCTGGGCGGCTGGACAGAGGGGGGGGGGGCTGACCTGGGCGACCAGACCCAGCACTTGGTCCGGGAGGCCGGGCATGACGTCTGGTCCGGGAGGCCGGGCATGACGTCTGTCCGGGAGGCTGGGCTGAACGTCTGGTCGGGGAGCCGGGGCATGACGTCTGGTCCGGGAAGGGCCGGCATGATCTGGTCGGGGAAGGCCGGGCATTGACGTTCTGGTCTGGGAGGCTGGCGCATGTTACGTCTGGTCCGGGAGCCGGGGCATGACGTCTGGTCCGGGAGGCCGGGCAGACGTCTGGTTCGGGAGGCTGGGCATGACGTCTGGTCCGGGAGGCCGGGCATGCCGTCTGGTCCGGGAGGCCGGGCATGACGTCTGGTCCGGGAGGCCGGGCAGACGTCTGGTCCGGGAGGCCGGGCATGCCGTCTGGTCCGTGGGCATCAGAAGCGGGTCACCGGTGGACGACGCGAAACCGGGCCCGAATGGAATTATAATGTGGTTGTGTTGGCACGTCATCAAAGCCGCTCGGATTCATTCGCGCTGAAGCAGTTGGCTTTTATTTGACAAAGGTGTGCCGCTGGCCGCGGCTGATATCCGGGCGTCAGCGGATTCAGTCTGGCCGCGGCTGATATCCGGGCCGCTGGCCGCGGATTCAGTCTGGCCCAAGGGCGGATCCAGGGGGGGCCAAAGGGGCCATGCCCCCCCCCCAAACCACCCAAAATCGGCGCAAATTTGACACATTTCCTGATTTGTCGTAAAACTAAGCAACTTTTCAAGAGAAAGTTTGTTTTAAATCAGTTTATTTAGAACATAAGCAAGCGAAATCCGATGAGTTTTCAGAATTATGCGATGATTTTTGGGATTTGGCCCCCCCCAAACTGTCAAAATCACACTTTCTGGATCCGCCAGTGGTCTGGCCACTCCTCATAATACCCGGTTACTTTGGCGATCGCAACTCCAGCCTAGTAGTAGGCAGTCAGGTTTCGAATCATGCACAATATTGCACATTCCTCGACGCTCGATATTCATTCAATGAGTACGGCGACTTAGTCATTCCTCGGTTCACACTGTACCGGTGAGGTTCAGGCGAATAACATGCCAACGGAGCTGAGCTCGGCGCTTCACAAACCGGCTGTGAATCTGGGCAGATCGGACGAGCCTCGATGTGACTGGCGGCGCCTGGTGTGGCATGTTTGCGGCGGCTCAGAGCGCGCGGCCGGCCGCCGCACCCGGCCCCGTATACCAGCTGCTCACAGCGCGGAAACATCTCCTACAAACCACTGCTGACATCAGCACAGAGCGGCCGCTTTGGTTCGGGTGGAGCCGCCGGCCGGCCGGCGAGCTCGCGTGACGGGGAAGCGAGGCTCACGAGTACAGGGCGCGACTGGGCGGACGGCGCTGATCCTATCTGGCCGCGCGCGGCCGCCCGCTCGACCAGTCGACTGCGCCGCGCGCCGCCGCCGCGCCACTATCGCCCAGCATCGCATTAGCCGTGCTTTGCCGCATCAAAGCGACGAAAGCGCCGCGCGCGCGGCGAGCTCAGCTGCCTGAGTTGCTTGAAATAGACCCGTCGCGAGCGACGCGGAGGCGCGGCCCGCCCGCCGCATCGGTCCTTCTCTCGCCGGTCGCTCCTGAGCCGCCTGCGAGCGAGACTCGCCGACGGATCGTCGACCCTCGCCGTCTCGACCCCCCCCCCCCGGATCCCCCAGCGGCCGGCATTCCGGCCCTGAGCCGCTTCACGCACGACTGGAAGTTGCTCGGCGGCCGACGCTTGCTCTGGCTCTCTCCAGTGGCGGCGCCCACGGGTCAAACGTAGGTGAGGCAGTCAGGAGGAGGAGGGCGGGGGGGGGTGGCTATGTATCTAAATACATGCAGTCACCACGGTTACTTCTTTACCGCTACGTGCAGCCTGTTGATATGCTGTCATCCACATTGATTGAATTTAAAATGTTTAAAAATATTGTTACGCAGAGTGTGCGAACGCAAGGCTCCTGATTCTGCATTCTGTCGTTAACAAGAATTGGGCGGTTCTGCATTTAGAAAAGAATAAGGACTCAGAGCCTTCACATAAAAATAATCCGGTATATATGCGAAGACAAGGCTAAGCCAAAAATGCATAGAAATAAACTGTTCTATTAGTTTGTTAATCTAAGCGATCTGAACGCCGCCCATCTCCTTGCAGCATCATGCAAACTATCACATTCAAAGGAGATGGTAGAAAGTCATTAAAACCACTAGAAAAATATTCACAATATTCAAAATAACCCGAACATGGTTAATTTAATTCTTCGGGCGCCTGTCACAAAGGTCCTTTGCTGCTGCCGTGTTGAGCCCCCCCCCCCCCCCCCCCCCCCCCCCCCCCCCCCCCCCCCCCCCCCGCCCCCCCCCCCCCCCCCCCCCCCCCGCATCGGATTTTCGTCCGGAACAGAAGCGCGCCGGCAAAAACTCAGCTAGATTCTGGTACGTGCTGTTTGCCTGTTACGCTGAGGAAGCTGCCAGATCTGGCCGAAAACAAGCGTTTGGCTGTGAGCAGGCCTCACAGCCCAACGTTTTCACAATGCTAATTTGTCATAAGCTAGGCTGATTTGAGCTAACAAAACCAACGCAAATATTGTAATAACATGAAAAAGAGACCGCGTTTTAGCTGATTTGGAAAAATGTTTTGTCATGAAATATTGCATTTCCTTTTATTCCTACTAAAATTATTATACAATTAGGAAAAATAATATTATTCTTCATTTGTTTGGCTATTTTAGGTGAGGCACTGCCTCATCAGCCTCAATGTAAGAACCGCCACTGGCTCTCTCTCTCCCTGCTGTGACGTCACAGGCGCTGGACTGGTGACCACCGAGGCAGGCCGGCCGCAGGGTCACTGCCGCTGGGCCCACGGCGCGGACACTGGACAGTGTCTGTCCACCACAGGACGTGAATGATGGAGGATCAGTCATAGATAAGAAAGGAGCGAGCTAGTCGGCGGTATTATGGACAGAAACTGGCGATCTTGTCATATAATGTTTACGTAGTGGCTTTGTTGAACGATAACGTTCGCTAACTAACTGCTACTCCGTGGACGGACACCATGTCGGACAACAGACCGGAGACAATAAATTAACTGCACTTGACACTTGGTAATGAATTCCAGACATTCCGTGCACAAATAACAGCAGCCAGGCGAAACTAGGTCCTCGGCGAATCATTAAAAAAAACGTTACACATGTTATCATACCAAGTCTATTCCATCGCCTTGTGGTCGAATTGGCCGGGTGACTACAGGGGGGTCGGGTTACCCAGCACCAGTCGGCGTCCCAGATCGAGCCGATAGTGTATCACTAACAAGCGGCCGACCAGGCTGAACAAGATGGCTGACCAGATAATTACCACCACCGGATTGCCGCCTCTGTTCGGCCGAGCCAGCGCCGTGTAATGTGCTGCCCCTCCGACTGCCCCTCCGACTGACAAACTGCGGTGTAATGTGCTGCCCCTCCGAGTGCTGCCCCTCCGACTGACACACTGCGGTGTAATGTGCTGCCCTCGAGTGCTGCCCCTCCGACTGACGAACTGCGGTGTAATGTGCTGCCCCGCCGACTGACAAACTGCGGTGTAATGTGCTGCCCCTCCGACTGACAAACTGCGGTGTAATAGTGCTGCCCCTCCGACTGACAAACTGCGGTGTAATGTGCTGCCCCTCTGACTGACACACTGCGGTGTAATGTGCTGCCCCTCCGACTGACAAACTGCGGTGTAATGTGCTGCCCCTCCGACTGACAAACTGCGGTGTAATCGTACTGCCCCTCTGAATGCGGGTAGACGGACGGCGCGCTGTTTGTGGAGCTGAGCTGTCTGGCTGCCGCAGTTCCGAGCGGGGCAGACCGGCGGCAAACAGCAGCACTCTCCGTGGCTTCCGCTCGGCTGCTGCAGTGGCACCAGTCACCGGCACCAGTAACCGGCACCAGTCACCAGCACCAACCAGTCACCGGAACCAGTCACCGGAACAATGCACCAGTACCAGTCACCAGTACCAGTCACCAGTACCAGTCACCAGTACCCAGTCACCAGTACCAGTCACCAGCACCAGTCACTGGCACCAGTCACCGGAACCAGTCACCGGCACCAGTCACTGGCACTAGTCACCGACACCAGTCACCGACACCAGTCACCCAGTCACCGGCACCAGTCACCCAGTCACCGACACCAGTCACCGGCACCAGTCACCGGCACCAGTCACCGGCACAATTCACCGGCACCAGTCACCGGCACCAGTCACCGGCACCAGTCACTGGCACAATTCACCGGCACCAGTCACCGGCACAATTCACCGGCACCAGTCACCGGCACCAGTCACTAGCACCAATCACTGGCACCAGTCACCGGCACCAGTCACCAGTCACCGGCACCAGTCACCAGTCACCGGCACCGGCACCAGTCACTGGCACAAGTCACCGACACCAGTCACCGGCACCAGTCACCGGAACCAGTCACCAGCTGGCAGCACCAGTCACCGGCACCAGTCACCGGCACCAGTCACCAGTCACCAGCACCATGGGTGTAACTTTAATGCAAAGGGGGTTGTAGCTCCCCAATCATTTGGGAATTTAACATTACGCCTATGACGAGATGTGGTATAAATGGGCTTAATTAACAACAATTGCAACCCCAATGATTTTCAAAAAGTTTCGCCTCTGACCAGCACTAGTCACCAGTTACCACTCACCTGAGGTTTTTCCAGAATAGCGGGAAAACGGCGGCGCGCAGCCCCTCCAAATTTTGCACGGCTGTTTGAACATCAATTTCACACACTTTGACAATAAATTTACTTCAGGTCATCCGAGGTCAGGTCACCAGGTCACTTTAAGTGACCTTGCCTTCCGAAATATTTGTGATAGTGCCAAAGCCACAGTTTTTGTCCGAAAGATTTGAAACTTGCAGGATTCCATAAGATCATAAGTACCTACATCTTGTGTGTCTCGGATTTTTTGGTATCGGTGACCTAAGATCAGGTCAATTTTCTAACCTCCCCATCATACCTAACTGAATGGGAAAATAAACAAATGCTTCCTATTCAGAAAATATGCGTTGGATCAGGCTCATTCTTTCAGAATCATGTTATTTTAGCACATTCTGGATGATCAAGGTACAATTGTTGCTTAGTGATCTCCTACAAGGTCATCTGAGGTCATCTGAGGTCATCAACAATGATTTGCTAATAACTATTGATAGAAAAGAGATAGAGACAGGCGGTTGACACCACTGTGTTCGTCTCGCCTGGCCGCATCGAACCATATGCAACATGACCTACCTGGGTCACCAAATGACCTAGACCAAAGGTCAAATTTTGAAATTGATCTCACAATGTCACCAATTATAATTTCAAAACGCCTCGACGAGACAAACACGATGGTGTTAAATTAGATGCTCTATCATTTTTAGATAAAAAGATATTTGGGAAAACAAAATTTACCAAAAACTGTATTTTTGATCTTCGATGACCTCTGGAGCCTAAACTATTTATCTGAGCTCAATTTTGAGTGAACTTAATTTGATTGCAAATTTATTAGCTTCTGATTGCTCATAACGTTTGTTCCTATGTATCATAGTTCACGAGATATACGGGGGTTGTTCAAAGCGAAGTAAAAAATGTGAAATTTGACCTTTGATGACCTCTGTTGACCTCAATATTGACCTTAGCTAAAAATGGTATCTGTAACTTCGAATGTACACTTTGAGAGCTTTCGAATGCTTTTTTCTGCGTCTTTCTATCTCTTTTTGTTTTGTTTTCGAGTTAGACGGGGGGGAGTCATTTTGATCCACCCACCATGGTGCGGGATATATATATATACATATATATATATATATATATATATACCTATGACATGTCACTTTTGCAGAATATGCCGACGATTCAGTGTCACGTCCAGCGCCTAAATGATGTCACGACAATGCGATCTCCCCTATCGACCACCCTAGCGACCCGCCTACCACCAGAGAGTCGCAGGTGTCCACTCACCGCACACCAGTGAATCATTACCCAGCAGACCTGCCGTCCGGCCGCAGCAGTTCCGGCCGCCCAGGTCAGCCGACCACACCGCACTCCTCCTGTATCACCGGCAGCATCTCTGGCCGGCTGCAGTCCATGTGTCCCGGGCCGTCCGGCCACAGCACGGCGGCGGCGGCGGCGGCGGCGGCGGCGGCGGCGGCGGCGGCGGCGGTTTGTTTACAGGAAATTCCTGCTTTGCAGCCGCTGAACGCTGTAAGCCCGCCCAAAACCGACGTTTGACCACAGCCGGAAGTAATGCGGCCGTCAGTAATGGCGCTGATAGAGAAGTGGCAGCTCGCCGCAGAACTGTGCACTGCAGGCTGTGTGCAGTGAGGGGTGTCACTTCTGCTGACGCCGCCTGAGCTGATCGATGTGGTTTGTATGACGCGGTGGTTAGACTGGATGGAGAGGGCTGCTGAATACTGTCTGGACGGAAAGCACTGCCCCAGCTCTGATTCTGGTGCTGCTGACCTCAGACCCCAGATCTGTCTGCTGCTGCTGGACCCAGACCCCACTGTCCTGGCTGCTGCTGACACATCAGATACCCAGTTCTGCTGCCCCAGCTGCTGGACCTCAGACCCCCCAGTCTGTCATGGCTGCCTGCTGGACCTCAACCCCAGTCTGGCTGGCTGCTGCTGACCTCAACCCCCAGTCTGGCTGGCTGCGCTGACTCAGACCCCAGTCTGGGCTGCCCCAGGCTGCTGGACTCAGAAAAAACCCCCCCTTTAAGTTCTTTTGCTGCACCCAGCTGCTTGGACCCTCAGCCCAGAACTGGCTCACCCAGCTGCTGACCTCAGCCCCAGTTGCGCCACCCAGCTGCGGACCTCAGACCCCAGTCTGGATGCCCGCCACTGCTGGACCTCAGCCCAGTCTGTCTGGCGCTTGCTGGACCTCAACCCCAGTCTGGCGGCTGCTGCTGGACCTCAGACCCCAGTTCTGCTGCCCCAGTGCGACCTCAGACCCCAGTCTGGCTGCCCCCAAGCTGCTGGACCTCAGACCCCAGTTCGGATGCCCCAAGCTGCTGGACCTCAGGACCCCAGTGTCTGGCGTGGCTGCTGCTGGACCTCAACCCCAGTCTGGGGCTGCCCCAAGCTGCTGGACTCAGCATCCCCAGGTCTGGCTAGCCCCAGCTGCATCCTCAGACCCCAAGTCTGGCTGGCTGCTGCTGGACCTCAGACACCAGTCTGGCTCCCCCAGCTCGCTGAACCTTCAGACCCCAGTCTGCTGCTGCTGGACCTCAGACCCCAGTCTGGCTGCCCCCAGCTGCTGGACCTCAGACCCCAGTCTGGATGCCCCCAGCTGCTGGACCTCAGACCTCAGACTTGATGGAGTCGGTTCATGTGCCTGTGCCATCCAAACAGACCGCCGTACTTGATATGTCAGAGTCCAGACTCGACAAAGTAGGCTTAATTCTCCGCCAGTTGAGACAACTTGGTCCGGGTCAACGCGGCTTCTTGGAACGTTTCTTAGGCATCCTTTAGACTTTTTAGAAGTCTGGATGGCTGCGACTGTGGAATGTGTGGATCCGCTCCCCTCCGCTCCCCTCGCCTCCGCTCCCCTCGCCATCAGCCGGAGCGCATGCAGGCGGATCCAGAGGGGGAGGGGTGGGGTGGGGGGGGGGCATTGGGGCCATGACCCCCTCCAAACCACCTGAAATCGGCGCAAAATTGACACGTGCCTTGATAAAGAAGAAAATCTAAGCAGCTTTTACTAAGGAAAGTTTGTTTAAATCAGCTCTATCAATGCATAATCAAACGAAATCCGATGAGTTTTCAGGATTGTGTAGGACTTTTTGGATTTGCCCTCCTACAACCACCTGTTCTGGATCCGCCTTTGCCGGAGTGAGACTGCCGAGATGATGGCGGAGACATCATATACCGCTACAGAGCTGCGTTAAACAGCTCATCGACCGGCACCACTTTGACAGGGTTATGCCGGCTTGTCCCATATCTACCGAGTGGTCTGTGACTTCATCCACCCTAACAAACCGATCCTAGACCAAATATAGGACAGCGCCCACCGCTTTCCTCCATCACCATACAAAGTTGCGCAGGCACAGTCGTCAACTTCTGAGGCATCGTCAACCAAAGTCTGTGAACGTCAGTCGTCAGCTGCGCGACGACGTCGGCACTCTTCCCCGAAGCCAGATATCTCCCCGATCTCCGACATGGCTTGTAAGGCTGACCACCAGGCGGACATGTTTTTCTTCATCCCGTGCGGCTCTGACTCTTTTTCTGTCATGACAAACCCGCAGCATGCGCTTTGCTGAACCGTATAAAAACGGGAAGCCGCCAGCCGAGCATCATCTGTCTGGACGTCATAGCCATCAATATGCTGTGCCGTGGTTTGCCTTGTCGTGCCGTGCCTCGCTGCAACGTGCCGTGCAGCGACGCTCCGTGCCACCCTGTGCCAGTGTGCCATGCCGTGTCATGCCGTCGCCAGCCGTGCCACGCGGTGTCACGCCGTGCCACTCCGTGGCATACCACGCCATGTCGTGCAGCCATCATGCTGTTATGCTGAGGTTTACCGTGTCTTGCTGTAACGCGTCGCTCCGTTCCGTGTCATGTCATGTCGTGCCGTGTCATTCCGTACCATGGCATGTCGTGCCGTGTCATTCCATACCGTGTCATGCCATGCCATGCCGTGTCATTCCGTACTGTGTCATGACGCGTCGTGACCTGCCCTCCCGTGTCGCTCTATGCCGTTCCACTCCATGCTATGACATACTGTGCCTTGGCTTGCCATGCCGAGCCACGTCACCCTGTGTTATGCCGGCCATGCCATACCGTGTCATGCCATGCCGTGCGTCCCATGTCCGTCGTGTCATGCCATGCCGCGCCATACCACACCGCGCCATGTCGTGCCATACCGCGACTGGCCATACCGTGCTTTGCTGTGCCTAGCCGTGCCATGCCGTGCCGCGCCCTATACTGGCCAGCTTAGAACGTTCCGCCTAAATGGCTCGACGCAGATGCCGGACCGATGCAGCAAGAGTCAAAAGCGGCTATTATTTCGGCAAATCTTCGGGCAGTGCGACCAGAGCGGGATGGCGCGCGCGTCAGCGTGGCGGGCCGTGCGGTGGCGGCGGCGCGCGCTGGTGCTTCTGTGGCCGGGTTGCAGCTAGTGAGTGTGAACTGTGAGCTGTGAACCGCGCACAGCACAGAAGATGCCAGAGCTGTCACACACACAACAGCGCAGCTGCCGCAGCATTAGTGCTGACTCTGCTGCTGAGGTTCAGAACTTTGTACTCGGTGCTCGCACGGACTTTTTTCGGCTGCATTGGGCCAGCAGCGGCGTGCTGTTTTCTTGGAAGTCAGACATGCGTTGATTAGTGCGTGTTAGTGATGACATAGCGAAACGCCATGCTAGTGTTGACTGAATGGCATGGCTGAATTATTGGTCAACATCATTAATGCAGCGTTGCTGATTTTGAACACTCCTTTTGACACTTAAAATAAGCCTAAAAATATGTGGATACACATACCACAGTCACAATTGAATGACAGAACCTCTTCACTCAATGAAAAATGGACTAAGTACGTCATAAGCAAGCGAGCCGCAGGACCGGCCGCAGAACGGTTATATTTAGTTCAGTGGGACCGGTGCAGTGGTGTCTATCGTCAAATATCAGGGTGAAATCCCATTTCCGCTTTCAAGTATTGCAGGGAGATTAACTGCATACAAAACAATAGAACATCCGTCAGCCGTCAGCCGTCAGCCGTCAGCCGTCAGCCGTCGTCAGCCGTCAGCCGTCAGCCGTCAGCCGTCAGCCGTCAGCCGTCAGCCGTCAGCCGTCAGCCGTCACTGACCGCAGGCTGACGTCAGGAAGTGGGCGCGGTTTGAGCCTTTCCCGTTCTGCCGGTCGGTCAGAGGGCGGCTGACAGGGCTGGCCGGTGCACCTCACCGCCTCACCGGCCGGCGCGCGGTGGAGTGGCGGAGCGGCGGGGCAGGGCAGGGGGCGGACCCGCTCAAACAAGCCGGCTGATGGATGGGTGGTCGACACGCGGCCGCCGCGCCGGCCGGCACCTTTGATGTGCCGGCCGGCCGGTGACCTGTGGACCAATCGGCGGCCCCCATCACCGCCCGCGTCCAGAGGGCAGTCCGTGCTGCCCCCGCCCGCCTGATGGCAGGGCACGGACACCGCCAACACACCCGGCCGACTAACAATAGGTGGCCGCCCCGCTCACCGGGTCACCTGGAGGGCTCATTAGCACGAAAACGGGAAATCCAGGCACACCGGGTATCAAAGACGGGTTTTCAAAGGTCAGACCACCCCACAAATCAAAGGGAATAGCTCCCTTTGATGTGAGCCGACTTCAAACGTCGGGCATTATTACCATTTCAAAGCTGATCCATCATACAACAGCTAGTCAGTCCATAATTAATATCCAATGTACATGTTCCTCTACTAATCAAAGACCCAACGGTTTGTATCTCACGATCTACGTGAAACTTTAAAGCGGAGCCCATGTATCTTCGCAGTAATACGTATTCACCTCAGGTGAAGCCCCTCATGATACAAAGCCGCTGTTTCAGCTGGACTGCGCAGTGAACGCAGACCTCCCAGCCGGCCTCTCACGGTCACCGTGCAGCTGAAATGGGGGCCCGGAGGCGGTACACGCACTCTCTCCGGCGCGCCGGTCCAACGGACTCCGTGTGCGGCCGGCGCTCCCCCCCCCCCCATCTGCACGCCGAGATGTACGGCCGCTTTATGCATCGGCGCTGTATAATTAGGTGAGTCGCTGTATAATTAGGTGAGTCGGCGAGTTTGCCGCGCGGCCGCACCGGACAGACGGGGCCGCGCGGCCAGCCGACAGGCGCCAGCGCAAATTACACCCCAAACACGAACAGCGCGCCGCCAAAAACAAAGAGACCGTCTCGGTGCCGTAAAGTCAACGAGATAATCACTACCGGCTTCTAAATCATGAATCAAGGGGCTAACAATGCACCTGAGAAGCGATTATCTGCTGGAGGGACGGCCAGAGAGGGCAGGGCGGCGGTGGGCGCGGGAGGGGCCGCGCTGCCCCGGGCTCCTCGTTAGTCGTTACCCTGGCCCGATAGCGCGGCCGTAAACTCGGTCCAGGCCGCGATATTAACGATAGGTGCGCCAGACATGCACAGCGCGCGCCGCCGCCGGCCGCCGCTGGCGATTTCAGCGGAAATTGCATGGCGCTTACGTGATGAGCCGAAGAGGGATTTAGAGGCGGGACGGTGTTAGCGGAATGAACGGAATGGCAAGCCGTCAGCCGACTGCTTATGGAGCCGGAAAGCTGACTGGACCGTGCCCGTGGTGTGTTGTGCGACCGTTGGTCGGTCCACGGGAGAGGAACAGCTGACGGAGGTGTGGGCTGGTGTCTGCCGGTCTCTCTCAGCCGGCGGGACGAGCCTGCTGGACTCCTGCTGGACTCCTGCTGGACTCCTGCTGGACTCCTGCTGGACTCCTGCTGGACTCCTGATGGGACGAGCCTGCTGGACTCCTGCTGGGACGAGCCTGCTGGACTCCTGCTGGACTCCTGCTGGGACGAGCCTGCTGGACTCCTGCTGGGACGAGCCGCTGGACTCCTGCGGGGACGAGCCTGCTGGACTCCTGCAGCCTGAGTTGTGAGCGGTGGGCGGGAGGCGGCAGTCACGAACTGGCCGCAGTCATGAGTCGCGAGATCGAGTCAGGACCGGAGTCGTGACAGCTGGTTGCACAGATGGCGATCGTGATTGTACGTCGTGAATGAAGTCGTGACTGCAGACGTGACTGATGTCGTGACTAAAGTGGTGACTAAAGTGGTGACTAAAGTGGTGACTAAAGTGGTGACTAAAGTCGTGACTAAAGTCGTGACTAAAGTCGTAAAAAGTCGTGACTAAAGTCGTGACTAAAGTCGTGACTAAAGTCGTGACTAAAGTCGTGACTAAAGTCGCGACTAAAGTCGTGACTAAAGTCGTGACTGAAGTCGTGACTGTAGTCGTGACTGTAAGACTCACGAAGTGGATCACATAATCAGGACAGAAAAGATTGCAATGCCAATTAGCATAATGGACAAGGTATGGAGAAATGCATAGTGCGTCGCAGAATGAGCGCAACATACGACGACGAGAAACAACATAACGCTATGATGACACTGGCGGATCCAGGGGGAAGCGCATGGGTGACGTTTTTATAGGCCTGGTAGGGCCAAAGCCTACCATTAAAGGGAATGTTTCACATTAACTTTATATTTGAGTTGAGATAGCTATTTTGTTGGATTTGCATTGAAATTAAGTAGTGTAGAAGTTAAAACACCCAGAGGTCAAATTGAAAGTAAATTTGAGTTTTGTTTTCGGCAAAACTTACGGCCCTAGCAGGGCAAAATGGGCAATTGCCCCTCCCAAGCGAAAAGTCGATGGGCAAAAGTATGTTTTTGACCCCCCCCCCCCAAAGTCGGATTTTTTTTTTGTCTTTCCAAAGCGCATTTTAGCTGTTTAAGCAACATTTGTTTATAACGGTATAATATGCACTGCTGCACATTGCCATTAACAAGTGATTAATCGACTCGACGCAACGATTTTGTGATTGGTATTTATGACCACAAAAATATATGCATTTGTAAAATAATACCTATTAAAAAACGAAATATGTATTGAAGGACCTGGTAAATACGATGCCAAAGCCAAATTCCAAGGCAATGA
This sequence comes from Semibalanus balanoides, assembly GCA_014673585.1. Lineage (NCBI taxonomy): Eukaryota > Metazoa > Arthropoda > Thecostraca > Balanomorpha > Balanidae > Semibalanus > Semibalanus balanoides. The sequence goes on from VOPJ01004805.1 coordinate 42,701, forward strand.
ACCTCTAGTCAGCACAGAGGGTTCCTGGGAAGGTCGGAGGGGACCCTGAGCTTGTCGGTAGGGCAAAAAATCAGTCAGCGCAATTTCTTACCAGGTCGAAAGGGACCAGGTCACTTCGGTTCTTACCATTCATTCGGTTCTTACCAGGTCAGGTCGGAGGGGCCCCTGGGCAGGTCGGAGGGGCTCCTGAGCGGGTCGGAGGGCCCCTGAGCATGTCGGTAGAGCAAAAAAGCAGCCAGCGCAGCTTTTTACCAGGTCGAAAGAGAACCTGAGCAGGCTGGAAGACCCCTAGCCAGACCAGAGGGCCCCTGAGAAGTTCAAAGAGCCCCTGTGCAGGGGCTGTGCAGGGTCAGACAGAAAGGGCACCTGAGCGGGTCAGAACATGCCAAATGGGTCCCTCACCAGTACGGAGGGAGCAGACATTTTCATCCGTTCTACATAGGTACTAGGCCCTTTCAACGCTCGGGAAAGAGCCCTCTCGAGGCGCCCCATCCCCTGGGCGAAATTCTGGCTACGTGCCTGGTTTATGGGCCTCTCTGGGGGTCCTGAGTCCTGGTCCAATCCAGCTAATTAACATTTGAAAAAATGTGCATCATAAAATAAAGTGGCTGAAATCCGTAGAGTTTTTCATATCCAGTTTGTTTTGGGAAGGAGGCCCTTTAACCCTTGCCCTTCGGGAACGTTTTTCACCTTCGCCCTACGGGGGGGGGGGCCTGACAGGCCCCCTGCTAACTTCAAAAACCAAGCAACATAGAGCATCGCGGAAAAAACAGCATGTTGCCTGTCATGTGTGCGGTATCTGATGGTATATCATTTTTTGTTTCAGGTCGACGGGTGACCTTTCAGGTCAAGTGAAAGACATAAAATCGACCAAGTTCCGAAAATAGCGATTTTGCTCGACCATCGCTAATGATTAAAGTTATAAAATACAATGATTTGGTTAGCGTCAAGTTTTTGGTCGTTGAATTTAGCTATCTGACTATATTATTGATTTTTATGTCTGGGGTTTGGTTTATTGACCTCCTAGCGTCACGGAAATCGGCACCCATAGACGATTATGGTTATGAGCGATTACATTAGCAACCTCGACTCAACCACGTCCAGATAGCGATAGAAAACCTCAAAATTATTTTTAAAAATGGATAAATGCAAATTAAAAAAGGCATTTTCCGTTACCAGTTTTTCGCACCTAATTTGTAATTTTTTTATTTCTTCGTATCTGGTCAAAAAAATTAAAAAACCATGAATTAAAAAATGACGGTTCATCAAGTTGTTACACTTAGAAAGCTATTTACTGAATCAAAAAATAAGATATTGCTTGAAATTGTTTTGGTATTTTAATGATGCAGTTCTCTCACAATATTCCGGTTTTAAATTATCTTTAAAAACTTTTACTTTGAGGGGATTTTCTTACAAAAAAAAAATATAGGGTCAAAAACTCAAAATGTTGTATTTCCAAAATTGCCATATCAAAGAAAATGTTATTTTACGTCTTTGATGTTTTTCGTTTGCAGTTTGCTGCAAAACTCTATTTTTATGATTTTTCCAGCATTTTTTTAACGAACATGACGTCATCAAAACGTCATTATCTCCGAAACTGCTCAACCAATTTTAACGAAAATTCGACATAATATGTATAATTGTTAAAAACTCAGTTAATGAAAATTTCAGAAAGATGCACAGAATATTTCAGAAGTTATTCAAGAAACAGACAAACCATACAAAATGCGTACGGTGATAACTAACTATATACCTATTAAAACATGGAAATCCACATTGAAAATGCTGCAAAGACTTATAATACACACAGACAAAAGAATATACATCTTTTCATCATCTCAGACGACCTCCTCAATAATTATCGGTGACACCCCTGCGAGTTTGTATGAGATAAATGTTATTATGATTTATGTGTGTATATGCCACGGAACATTGCGTTTTTGAATGATTTTTAATGTGATTTTTCCGATTTTGTTTTACCCCAAAAATACAAAAAAGTAAATCTTCGAAAAAAGTAACACAAATATATAATACCAAAATAAGGTGACCAGCCCAAATCCGTCGAGAGGAAAAAAATGGGGGTATCTTTTTGCCACAAAAAGTTTGCCCCCCAAACTGAGTGGCTGGATCCGCCCCTGCTGGAATTGCGTGATCGGATGGTGGGGTCAGGGCCTGCGCAGTGCGCAACAAGCTTAGCTAGCGTGGGTCCTGATCTCGGGAATCCATCCCATCAAAACATTCGGACTAAATTTATATAAAAAATGCAACTTCTCTCCCAAAATTATACACTCTGCAGGCTCCAAGGGCGCCCTCCGATACGTCTCTGATGGCGCCCCAGTGGCGGCGGAAGGTATTTTCGGATGGGGGGCGAAGAAAATCAGGGCGCCCCCTCGAGGCCAAGCGCCCCCCCAAAAAAAAATGCTACGAAAATTTATCTCCTCGGATTTAGGCTACAATATTTTACTAGTAAAATGACCTTTGGGGCGATGACCGAGCGGGCGCACTCTGGTACGCTCCTGGTGACGCCTTTGAGAAGCTCACATCTCTTCGACCGCAGTCCCCTTGGGAAGTGGTCTTCTTTGCTGAGCATGCTCTACCTCAACGTACCTCTGCTACTGGCGGGATTCCAAGCCTCCCAATATGGGGGGGGGGGGCTAAGCTCGCTTGTTGCGGACACCGGGGTCCTTGATAGTTGATAGGGTCGATTCGTTAAAAAAATATATAGTGTAAGCTTGTTTAAATTTATAAATGTATGACTTACCTATACCCAAAATACGATGTTTTCGCCGTGAATAGTGCACTCAAATGCCTACAATATGGAACGCCGGTACGTTGTCGTCACAAATGGTGGCTACTTCGCGACATTGTCTCCTAATGGCCTGTAATTTGTTTACTATTAACTGCGAAAACTTGCTTTATTTAAGATACAATGCAGTGGAGTTCTTACTCGGTTATTAGCTTTCCGAATTATTACGCGTTTTTACCGGAAATTCTTACATGTACGAAAAAAAATACGGAATTCTTACATGTATTTTGCGAGGGAGATGATTTATACTGCCACCCCTGTCGAGCGTGGAATGGGGGGGGGGCTTTTGCCCCTGCCACCCCCTGGATCCGCCAGTGTATCGCCACCGTGTAAAAGCTACTTCGTTGATTGTGAATCGTTCCAGATTAAAATAGCGTCAAACGAGCCTCTTTCCCTACTCCCTACTGCTGCTAAATTGCTACCAAATAGAGGAAACATGAACAAGGCTAAACAAAATTATTTTCGTCAAAACGTTATTTTTTTAAGCCAGTATCTACCCATTTTTTATCCCCAACTTCAGCGAATATATGGGCTTTATGTTATTGCCCCTGTCCGGCCTAGAATGGGGGGGATTTAGCCCCTGTCGTCGTCCCTGGATCCGACTCTGTTTGATACCAATGCCGCCTCGTGTGGGTGACTACCACTGCACGTGGCGCGTGCTGCGAGAGGTGTTAAAAGGTGTTTTCTTAAATAAATAAATAAATAAATCCGCAACGGCTGATAATTATTTTTATCAAATTTGGTGTGTGGTTAGGGACCCCTCAGCCGCCGCTTTCCAACAACTTCAGGTTGAGGGGCAAATTGTTGCACGTGCGCACGTTTTTTGTACAGGAAACTACTTGTATTTCAGGAAAAACTTACTTGTCCGATTCCGAGTGAAAATCACCATTAGTCCCTTCGCGGCTCGCTCGTTTGTTGCCAACTATGCGGCACTTTACCCCTTGCTATTTATTACACTTACAAAACTCACACACAGACATGCACGTAGCCAGGATTTTGTTCCAGGGGGAAGGCTGCTCCTCGAAAGGGATCCCTTTCGAGCTTGAAAGGGCACCAGGGGCAATGTCTTCTCGTAAATTGATTGGTAGGGCTCCCAAGCTTAACTTTGTAGATTTTACAGTCATTCTACCATGCAACGCAATAGGCCTTTCATGTTAAAATGTGACATTAATTGCAGAGCCTTTGCTCTTATCAGGCCTATAAAAACGGCACCCATGAAGGGCACCCTTTCCATGTGTTGGGAGGACCAAACAAAACGGATGGAAAACACGTTACAAGGATGAAGAATGCAGTATGACATGTAGGTATGGCATAGGCCATACCAACTTGTAAAGGCTGGAGTAAGCAAACTTCCAGTTCCATATCAATTTTGGAACCAGCGACATCTATATTTCGAATATTTTTCAGGTTCGAGACCTAAAACGTCGAAATCTATTGCGCCGCGGAGCGGCGCGAAATTTTGTAGTCTTATGNACACCCATATTTCGAATATTTTTTAGGTTCAAGACCTAAAACGTCGAAATCAATAGCGCCGCGGAGCGGCGCGAAATTTTGAATCTTATGCCCTGGATATGCATTCTCATCAACAAAACGTTGATATATTTCCCTCGACCGGCTCTGGCGGCCAGATCGGCTCCTTATGTGGCCAGAGCGCTCCCTTTCAGGTCAGACGGCCAGAGCGCCCCTATCAGGCGGCAAGAGCACCCCCTCTCAGGTGGCCGGAGCGCCCCTCTCAGGTTGCCAGAGCGCCCCCTTTTAGGCGACCAGAACGCCCCTCTCAAGCGACCAGAGCGCCCTTTCTCGGATGGTCAGAGCGCCCCCTCAGGCGATCAGAGCACCCCCTCACAGGCGGCCAGAGCTCCCTTTCTCAGACAGCCAGAGCGCCTCTCTCAGGCAGCCAGAGCGCCCCCTCTCAGACGCCCAGTGCACCCCTCTCTGGTGGCCAGAACGCCCCTCTTAGGCGGCAAGAGCGCCACCCTCTCAGGCGACCAGAGCGCCCTCTCCTAGGCGGCCAGAGCGCCCCCTCTCAGGTGGCCAGAGCGCCCCTCTCAGGTTGCCAGAGGCGCCCTCTTTCAGGCGCCAAGAGTGCCCTCTTCGGGGCGACCAGAGCCGCCCCTCCTTCAGCGGCCAGGAGCGCCAGCGCCCTTTCTCGGATGGCCTAACGCCCCTCTCTTTGGCGTCCAGAGACGCCCCCCCCCCTCAGTGGCCAGAGGCGTGCCCCTCCTCTGGCGGGACAGAAGCCCCTAGGTGGCCAGAGCGCCCCCTCTCAGGGCGGGCCACAGAGTGCCCCTCTTTGGTGGCCAGGAGACGCCCCCTCTTAGGCTGCCAGAGCGCCCCCTCTCAGGCAAAAGTTCAGAGCGCACCCCTCTCAGGGGGCCAGAGCCGCCCCCTTCCAGGGTGGTCAGAGCGCCCTTCTCTGGTGGCCAGAGCGCCCCCTCTCAAGCGCCAGAGCGCCACCTCTTCAGGCTTCCCAGAGCGCCCCTCTCAGAGCTGCCAGGAGCGCCCCCTCACAGGCTGCCAAAGCGCCCTTTCTTCAGGCAGCCAGAGGCGCCCCTCTCAGTGCTGCCAGGAGCGGCCCCCTCTCAGGTAGGCCAGGCGCCCTCTCAGGCGCCAGAGCGTCCCTTTCTCAGGCAGCCAGAGCTCCCTTTCTCAGGCAGCCAGAGCCGCCCCGTCTCAGGCGGCCAGAGCGCCCCCTCTAAGGTCAGCAGCCTTGCCAAAAACAAAGCGCCACTCGGCTGAGTTTGGGGGGGGGCAACTGACCCTCCTGCCCCCCCCCTCTTCCGCCGCCCCTGGTATGCACTTGTATCATTTTATGTTCACTCGGGTTAAGAAACTTAGTCCAGAGGGTTGTAAGGTTTGTAGCTGGCATTTTCTCTTTCTTTACTGCCTTTCACTAAAGTTTCGATTTCATGTCCCCGGTATCAGCAAGCCCGCCGGTGCCATGAGGAATCCGAATATTGATCATCCAAATTCCCAATGTTGATTGTTGTGGTAAAAATTTATTAATTGCAGCCGCATCGTTTTCACGCCTCCAAAAATGTATTTTATTGGATTTTGATATGCCTGTTATGCTTTATTTTTGTTTTTATGTAAGGCGTCACCAAACACCGGTACCAAGAATAAACCAGGTTGAACGAGCCGACAAGGCACGAATGTCCTCGAAATTAGCGGTATTGATATGGTCTATGGATACAAAATGATACTTCCAGCGCAATGGCTAATACTACACTATCACAAACTCAAACACATTCAAATGCTTGTTTTCGAAAAGGCGGCCGTTAGGCTTGCCCACTAAAATATTTACTACAAGGAAAACACTTCACTTTTCGATAATGTGAACTGCGCTTGCAAGTAACATTCTTCATTACGTAGTAATAGTCAATGCAATTGATGTGTTTTAGAGAAGATAAACATTTTTATTTGTTGTTTTTGACTTAACACAGATGATGACATTACCCCCCAAAAAAACGTTTGGTATAGTTACTGGCTAAATATCCTAGGTCTGATGATACGTATTAAATAATATCCTCTTCCCATCGCTTTCATCATACGTCTTATTGAGCAATGACCATGACCAGAGTGACTTAACCCGCGCCCGACTGGGCCTCTGCATTTCCTTCGCCCGACTGGGGGTGGGGTGTTTGAACAACCCCCCCCCTCTAACTCGGCTCCCATGGCACGTAGACCAAAACAAACGACAATGTTCGAACCGTTATCAAAAATAATTTCGAAACTATTGTATACTTTTTTCGCTCACGTCGAAACTCAGGTCACTAGAGGTCATCGAAGGTCAAATTTTCAAGTTTTAGGACATCGCTCCAGAAACCCCCAAAATCTCGGAAAACTATGCTATCTAGAAACAAACGTTCAAAAAAACAAAATCGCTAGCCATTACATTTGCAATCGCACGAAGTTTCAAAATTGACCTCAGTCATTAGTTTTAGGGCTCTAGAGGTCATTAAAGTCAAAAAAAAAAGCTGATTTTGGCAAAAAATATTTTCGTAGATTAACTTCTTAACCTAAACAGATGAAGGATAACGCCCATACTGTACGCATCGTATTTGTTCTCGTCAAGGCGCTTTGAATAGGCAAATTTATCATGTAAGGTCAATTAAAAAAAAATACACTCAGGTCAAGGTCAAGTGGTGCCCAAGTAGGTCATTGTTGTATATCAGTAGATGGTCTTGACGAGGACCAAACCACACTGGTGAAAGTTGCAGAGTCTCTGCTAGTGAGCTTCATGTTATGGACCAGATTATTGACGGAAAAAAAGGTGTTTGGTGAACCTGGATGGACCTAGATGACCCCGTTTATGTTCCCTGAGGCAAAAAACCTGCACTTGGATCATACATAAATAATATGATAACATCATCCAGAAGGAAAATGGAACTGATAATCGTCGACAAATAAAGATTTGATTATTTACTCCATTGATTATTGAAATGGGGAGATCGCAAAATTGACCCGAACCTAAGGTTCACCGATACAAAAATCCAAAAAAAACATTTTGTGGATATAATGACTTTATGTAAATCCTGAAAGTTTATATCGATCCCTTAAAACTTGTAGTATGGCACGACCGCAACGTTTTTGTAGGTAGGTCACTTTTGACCTGACTGGTGGACCTGACCTGACCTGACACGAAAACTTGAATTTTCGCAAAATGTCCGGAAAGATCAGTGAAAGTTTATGCTAAATTTGGCGGCACTACGCGCCGCCGTTTTTTTCGTTATCTTGATAAAACATGAGGGGGGGTGTTCAAGACATTCCCCCCAGTGGGGCGCGCGGTTAACCGCGCGCGTAAGGGGGGTAAATAATTACCCCCCTCACGTTATTTCCGTATAACTTGAACACTCCGGAAACAATAACGACGTTAAGTTCAGTACGCTTATTTCAGCATCAATTTGACCGTCTACTGTTAAAAATAAATTTCATCGAAAAAAAGTGAGAACTTTGGGAGATAATTGACGTTTTGATGACGTCATGCATGGCCCATTTTTGGTTGGAATAACGTAATGTTTGATGCATTCGTAGAAAACATAGCTTTAAAGCAAATTCGCAACGCAAAAACATATAAGAAAGGAAATTTATTCTTTACAAGATGGGCCAATTTCGGATTTCCAAAAATTTTTGGGATTTTGACACCAAAAATCCAAAAAACTGTTTTTTGCGAGAGGAAATTTTCCCAAAAAATTTAAAAAATTTCAAAGGTATCTAAAATACCGATATATATAGAGAACTAAGTTGTAATGAATTACCAGACCGAATTTCAACTAATAGCTTCGTTTTTTCAGTGACTGATTGCTCCCAAGCATAAAGGTAGGTAATGACATCATTTTTCAAAATAACGTTTATGATTAATTAAGTAATGAAATAATTGATTCTTACACATGTCAAATGTTTATTATTTGAAAAATATACTCCAAATATGCGAAAAAAACATAATGAATTTCAAATAATAAAACATTACATGTTGTAAGAGTCATTATTTCATATTTATTAATCATTATGCCATCGTCATCGCATCTCACACACATATTTTTTTTTTTGTATTTTTTGAACCTGATACAAGATATATGAAATATCATTTTGGTGTGTTATGAGGAACAAAAACTAACCTATAAAAATGCATTGTTTATTCATAATTCGTCGTTGTCAGTTTTGACCCTTAGATGACCTGATCTTGGACCTATTGAATGGGTCAAGTTGTAAATGACTGGTTTCTATCGATTTCTTACGTTGCAAGGACCTCTAAACATGTGTCACAAGGCTTTTATATTGGACCTCTTCGTTGACAGTGACCTTTTATGACCGACCATTGACCTTCACATTTGCATGCAATTTCACTTTTACTTAATGGCAATTAGATGTATTACACCTTTGAGAGCTTATGTTGATTGACAGATCTTTAATCAAAGGAATTTTAATTGAAAGTATGAACCATTAACTCAATTTCAACTCGAATTTTCCATGTGACCGACCGTGACCTTACATTTGACCTAACTTGAAAAATTTCGGTATGCATTCGGATTCGTTCATTGAGGAGCTTCGATTCTCCGCCATTGCGCGTCTCGCTGCGGTTTTGGTTCGGAAGATAAGAGGGGGGTAATATTTACCCCCCCTACGCCGCGCGTTCGGCGAGAGACCCCTACGCCGCGCGGGTTAAGTGACCAAAAATGTAGTGACCATGACCACACGCACAAAGGCCACGGCGTTAAATTCGGTCAAGTTCGATGACGGTATATCTCAGAGGACACCTGTCACCTAACCACAACATTGGCCGCGGCATGCCGGTTCATTGTGCAGCCTGGCAGTGACAGAGGTGAAACCGGTTCCTGCAAACCTTCACCTTCCCACCCCTCCCCACCCCGGACCCACCTGGTACTCCCACCGAAGCACGAGGGGTCACCCGCGGGCAGGCAGTCTAGAGGTGCACAATCCTAAATAATAATTGGTCACAGCCTAGTCACGGCTACCGAATGAGCTGGAAGGTCACAGCTTTAGCCACGGCGCTACGATGCCAGCCGTGTGGCGCCGTGTGGCGTGTGGCCGTGGATGCGTCGGCACAGTCACATGCGTCGGCACAGTCACAGCTTCAGCCACGGCCGTGACTGGTCGGCACAGTCACAGCTTCAGTCACGGCCGTGACCGGTTTTCGTCCCCTAGCGCTGGGACGCTGGGACCAGAATTCTGCATCTCTACAACTCTAGCAGGTACCTTGCGGGGACCGGGACAGAGACTCAGACTGGGGGGACTCAGTGGGGAGGGGAGAGGCGAGGGGCAGAGACGGGGGGTAGAGCCAATCTTCCGTTAGCGGGAGAAATATCAAGGAAAGTCCGTCATCTCTCGAGCAAACGGAGCCGGGATACGACCTTGAACGCGTTGCACCGCCAGGCGCGGGTGGTGTCCGGCGGCCGCCCACACCAGCGCGGGGCACTGGACTGCGGCGTAGATTGAGAGACTGAGAGATAGGGCGGGTAGTGCTGCCATAGCTGGCCTAGCGAAGGAAAAGGTGCACTCCGCGTCTATTACGGAGCAATAACGAACACGGGACGCGTAGACCTAGCTCAGACACGCTTAGATGAATACGATTTTGGAACAAGTGTGCTTCGGATGCAGTTTGCAAATTTTGTTTCATTTGGAATACGATGGGTTCCGCCAGGCTTGGTGAAAATAATGCAAAAGTATAACAGGAATCTAAATTGCATAATTATGTGAATTTTAGCCACGATTTCTGTAATATTGTTTTATTTAACCAAATATAAAACACAGACCATCTCCAACTATTTCACCCCCGGGTCTTTGTAACCGGTTGTCAGATGTCCCGACACCAACTAAAAGCGATTTCCCTGAACCTGCCTTGCAAAAACCTAGAAGATCCAACCTAATAAAAACACAAAAAGAACCAGCCTAATCAAACGCATCGCTGGTCAGAGCTGTTCGCGTTCGTTTAACAAGCCGGTAATTAGTTTCGTAAAGTAGTTTCATCGTAACTTTAAAATCAAGGTTCCAGTTGAAGCGACTCGCAGTCTGGTTCGACATATGTCCTTCCCAAGAGATAATATGACTTTTATATCTGCTGCAGAGGCAGAATTACAGGATTCCCGGTATAAAACTCTGACCGAACTACTGTTCAGCAGCAGCTGCCATCAGTGACACCGGAGATCTTGTAATCTTCCACATTTGAACAACGTGTACTACAAGCAGACATGTGCCAATATGAAAAAGATCCAAGATCCAGGATCGCTAGGATCCAAGATCTGGGATCGTATTGGATATATTGGATCATGCAGTATCATTTTTTCGTGGGATCATGTGGATCTTGGATCCTGGAACCATATTTGTCGTGGGATCCTATAAATATTGTATCCTGGAAAAGAAACAAATCGTGGGATCATGTAGATTCTGGATCCTGGATCCAAGATCCAAGCTTGTCGTTGAATCTTGTGGACCTTGTCAAGCACTTTGCACTTTTTGTGCTGTTAAAATATAAGAATGCAATGTATTTCTAATTTCATCATTTAAAAATCACACACTCAATCAGGGATCCATCTTAGNAGTAGCCGCGACTCTTGAGTCATGATTCCTTTACAAATGGCGGCGCGTGACGTCATCTGAGAAGACCCTATACTGCCTGACTAGATATTATGAATATAGTTTTGATGAAATTAATTTTGTATGTACGTCATTCTGTCCTAAATCGGTACAATGTATGTCTATTTTTGACAATACGAAAAGAAGTTGTATTTCAAAATATAATTAAATCGTGTTTGGAAGAGAAAAAAATCCAAGCCCACGCTGCGACAGCACACATCGACTTACATTCCTGCCCCTAGATGGCACTTGTAGTAAGCGCCTGAAGTCATGCTGTACCGCATCGCTTGAAGCTGAGGATCGTCCTACGCAATGGGGAAGGGTGAAACGAGTTATTCGGGTTATTATTATACTATAACCACTTATCTATACTAGATGTGTCTGATGAAGATTATGATGGGCTGTGCTGTGAGCTGCCCCTACGCGAACTAGCAGCTGGCAGATCGGTGCATGGATATCAGGATGTACCTATCGATTACTGATGCCATTTACTAGATATGGTTTTTAACGTTTGAAGAATCTCTTCACGTAGGATAACCGACCCAGGTGCAGGAGAAGACAAGCCAAAATGAGTGAAATTAGTCATTGTGAATATGAGTTAACGGAAAAAAGCAGTAGATAATATGTAAGACTGCTTTAACCCACGCCCGACTGGGCCTCTGCATTTCCTTCGCCCGACTGGGGAGGGGGTTTTGTGGTTTTCTTGTATTTGAGCAGGGGAAACCCAACCCCCCTTCTAACCGGCTCCATGGCACTAGATCAACAACACACCGCTTGTTCGAATACTGTGATATAGAAAATCATTTGAGCAACACTAATCTTCACAGATCTTTTTTTTCGCTCACCCGTCAAAACCTCAGGTCACTAGAGGTCATCGAAGGTCAATTTTCAAGCTTTAGGACATTCGTCTGCACAGAAACCTCCAAATATCTCGGAAAACTAATGCTATCTAGAAACAAACGTTCAACATAGAACATCGCTAGCAAATTGAAATTTGAAATCGCACCCATGTCTTCAAAATTGACCTCAGGTGAAGTAGTTTGAGCTCGTAGAGGCATTAAAGTATAAAAAAAAATGATTTTGGCCAAAAATATGTTTCGTAAATAAATTAAATACCCAATAACAAGATAACGCCGATACTGTTATACAAGTAAATGAGCATTCGTGTTATGTCCTCGTCCGAGGCTGGGGAGAGCTCTTGAATTATGTACAATTTTTATTATGTCTACGGTCAACTTAAAAAAAATGACCTCAGGTCAAGGTCAATGTAGGACTCGAAGTAGGTTTCCAAGTTGCATATCAGTAGATGTGTCTTGACAAGACACACACACACTGGTGAAAAGTTGCGGGTTCTTCTATCCTTCATTTAGTGGCCAGGAGTTATTGGACGAAAAAGTGTTGGTAGAGGCTCGGATGACATGCAGATGACCACCGTTTCTGTTCCTGAGGCAAAACCTGCACATTGGACATTACATAAATCATTAATATGGATAACTTCATATTGAGAAGGGGAAATGGTACTGATATAGTGGCGACATAAGGGAAAGGATTCTGAATTATTTCTCCGTTGAGGTTATAATGGGGGGAGACGGCAGAGAAATTGACCCGACCTCTTAAGGTCACGGATACAAATCAAATATAACGATTTTGTAGATACTACAATGACTTAATGAATCTGAAAAGTTGTGATATCGATCCCCTCAAAAAAAACTGTAGTTATGGCACGACCGCAAAAACGTTTTTGTAAGGTAGGGGTCTTACTTGGCCTTGAACGTGGTGACGGGCTGGACCTGACCGTGACCTGTTTAAAGTTTGAAATTTTCCCGCAAAATAGACGAGGCACAAAGAGTCAGTGAATAGCCTTAATCCCAAAAATTTAGGCGGCCTGCGGTACGCCGCCGTCCATTTGTTTTTTCGTTATCTTGATAAAACATGAGGGGGGTGTTCAAACACCCCCCCGTGGGGCGCGGGTTAACTGAAACGGCTGAGATGTGCACCACCATCAGTAACTTCCTAAGTTTCTACAGCGTCTGATGTGGTTCTGCATCTTATTCCTGACTGGTGTCGCTGATGAAGGTGGTGCTATCGAACTGACCACATGTATCGGCAATGGAGACATGGCCTAGCTTCGAAACGAAAATCAAAGAGCGGCCAAGGACAGGACGTTCTTTGAAGAAATGACCATCCCGCGAGCCGTAGTGTCACAACCAGCATATTCCTCATTCCAGCTCGCCTACGTAGTTGAAGGAAATGCTTTACGGTTACTATAACTAGTCGCTACATTGCTTTATTCAATTTCCTCACATTTACACCGAAGTTGCTCTCGATGCGTTGGTCTACGCAATCAGTGCCAGGAACAATAAGCGGCAAGTAACCGAACAATTTGTTTTTCTTGCATGTTATAAGTCTAGTAATACTTTTCATATTCTTAGGCCTTCAATGACACTCGAGTGTGCTATTATGGCGAACAATTATAGATGGTTGGTGCACACTGCACACGCTTTTGGTTTTTACATATAGTTTCCCTGTTTACATATATTCACATATATTGTACACATATTACGGTAAAATTACGAGAACAAGCTCGTCCATAGCAACACATCTAAGTTGGCTCGAAATGAACCAGGCGTCCAGGTGGCTGCTTCTTCAGAAAACAACCCAGCTACTTGAAGATAGTCTCAGCTGTTCCAGTCAACTTAACGACAAAATTTAGTTAATTCGGTGGTGGAAGAATTTAATTTGTGCGGTGTTATTCAGTAACGCCGTAAATTAATTTTGCGGAAAATCTGAGGCGATGCAACCGATCCTTCGAGCAAGCCCTGGTAAAATCTAGTAGTTGAGGCAGTCACCCTCTATCCTGGTAGTTTAGCCCCGTTTGAAGCCGGGACAGCGGGGGTAGCCGGGACATCCCGACTTGTTCTTGTTCTTGTTGGACCAGCTGTAGCCCTTGACACAGGCGGCGAACTTGACAGCATCTTTCTTCAGCAGAGAGCAGCAGGCCTGATGGGACTTCCTCAGGCAATGCCGCCTCATTTCGGCCTTCTCCTGAAGGTGGATAGAAAGCAGACGTGAATAACGTGTGGAGTAGCGATCCAACAGGTGGAACAGATCGCAATGTTTTATTTCTGGATATTTTATGCCGGACTTTGGCAACTGGCAGACGGCTGTAGACGGGAAACATGAAATTTGTGGACATGTATGATATAATAAATTTGACTGCTCACAGTTTGGGTTACATGTTGACAGATGATACTGCATCGCGAAAACAATAATAAATCAGGCTGATATGTAAGCTCATGAGAGCACTTGGCAGGGTATGACATTTACTTAAACACAACTTTATGCGATACATCCGAGAACGTAAACGTACGTCGTTCTGAGTGTACAGCGCCTGTCGTTTGTCCCTGAGCTGGTCGCCGTCCTCCTGTTGGTAGTCCACCGCCGCTGATGTGTCATCAGCAGTGGCAGCCTCCTGACACCAGACGACTCCGAGGCCGACCATCAGGACGATGGCCACCAGTGCCAGTTTGGGGGACATGTCTGAATAAAAAGGAGGTTCTATAGGCACAAACTGGCCTGAGGAGTTGACGAGCCCTAAAACCCATTAGCCGTTTTCACGAAGGATTTTATTCACCGGGTGATTGGGCGTTTGTGGCGTTTGGGCGATTTTGGCGATTGAGGCGTTTGGCTTAAATGGGGGATTGGGTCAGAATTTGGGAAGTTTTGCATTTTGGAATTACATTTTGGACCTAACACCGTTTTACGTGGCCACAGCTCTAACACTGCCCCCGCCCCCCATTCAAACCAAATGCCTCAATTGTCCCAAACGCCCTAAACGCCCCAAACGCCCGGTGAATAAAATCTTTCGTGAAAACGGCTAATAAACAAACAACATGAAACTGAGATCTGATGATGGTGGCTAGAACATAGAACATCGAGCATCGGACATCATCGACAATGTTACTTCAGCATCAGCAATACAATGTTTCAGTACGTTGTTCTATAATACTCCTGCCCTCTTCAGGCAGCAACATTTCATAAATCATACTACCTTTGACAAAATATTCAGTGCAAAAATATAACCGAGCAAATGATAAGCATTCGGTATGATTAGCGTAACTTTAGAGGCAAAGTATAAGTCGCTAAATTAAAAATGCCAATATAAGATAGCCAGTTGCGCGAATTCTGCTGTCATTTTTAGTGATAAGCTACCCTCTTAATAAGTTTAGAAGCAGTACAATAAGTAAACAACACTAGCCGACATCATAACTTATGCAGTCGTGTTCCTTGAATGCATCCAATAGCTTTAACCCGCCATGGAATAGGATCTCGGCCGAACGCCATTGGCTGGGGAGGGCGAATATCCCCCTGGTTATCTTCCAAACCAATAACCGCAGCGAGACGCGCAAAGCGTCATTTGACAGAGAGAATGGGACGCATATAAAGCATACTCAACATTTTCACATTCAAGTAGCCTTTTTAGGTCACAGTCAGGTCAATGGTCCCGATTGAATTATTTGAGTATAAGAGCCATACTTTCCATACATAGCCTTCGATTGCGAACATTTATCATCCAAAGTGCTCTAAAATGTATATCATACATCTAATATGAGTTAAAGGGACACTGCCTCTTCCGGATGATATAGCAAAAACAGGCTTAAACAAGGCCTAAGGACCACTTATGATTGTTAATTGCCATTAAACTCTTATCCAAAACAGCGCAAATAAACAAAAGAGACAATCATTAATTTTCTTACTTGTTAAGAATCTAAAACTGTTACGATTAATATCACACTTCGTAGCGGTAAATAACGTTTGCCTCGTAATCAAACAGAGAAGGGAAAATACTGACCAATCACACCGTCAGCTGACGAGGCTTGATTGCAATTGGATGAGGATTCGGGCCGATCGCGCTTATACATGTGGTTCCTGTTAACTGAATCTAAACCCCGCTTCTCTTTGGCCTGATTGAGAGTCGTTGCCATGGAAAATTCGTGAACAGACTCTTTTTCCATTATGGTATCTCCGTCCAGAAATCGGAGACCAATCATAAAGAAAACTGGATCGGGGAAAAAAATTTCATCAATGGTTGAAAATCAAAATCTCCCCTTTCGTTTAATAAAGTTAAAAAAAAAACTTTCTGTGCAGTCGGAACTTTGCTTCCTTCAAAACGTAACAAAAATATTTTCAAATCAGGCATAAATAGCACAATAAATGTTTTCCTAGACATTACAGAAAATTTGGGTAGAATGCCTTAAGTTCAAAAAGTTCAACTCATTTCCATAGTTGCAACAGGCTCAATTTAATGTATTTTGGTACGTAGTGGTTGTGGGAGAACTCCGTCATCTCCATTGGCTTGGAAAAATACTGAAACTTTTGACGGTGCGATATTGGGCGACTGTGGCACTGCGGCGCGAATTGTTCAAAAAAAAAACCGGAGCTTCACTGTGGGTTGCTTATCAAATTCGGCTGTTCTTTTACATATCAAATTTTACTTTGAGTGGACAGTGTCCCTTTAAAGGGAGATTATTCGCCAATGTCATTGTCAAGGTCATCTCACGAAGGGTTACTAAGTGAAAAAGATCTACGAAAGTCATAACACATGCTTTATGGATTTTTACACGTATTATTTGATAGCGATAGTCATTTTACCACCTAACCTCATTTAAATGAAGTTAACGTCAAGCTCATGTCAAAGTCGGGTCACAAAAGGTCTAAATTCCAAATTGATAAATATAGATAAAAAGGCATGTTTGTGGACCAGTTTTGCCTTATAAACGCAGTGGTGACGTTTATTTGTTAAAAGACGGTCATTTTTCCCAAATGTAATTCAAATTTTAATACCTCATGAGTAACTCATATGTTACTGTAGCCTAGTCATTAAAAAACAGTCATATTGTTTTGAGATTTGGATTGGGAAAATTGCTCACATTTGGTTCTCTAATATATTTGTAAGGTTGTTTTTTATCAGAAAAAAATGTTCGGCATTTTTACGAACGTTTTTTTTATTTCTTTGTGGGTACATACTACATACAATAGAAAACGAGGTAGACATTTATGTAGCCCTTGCCATTTGCTGGCTTTAGACATTAATTATTGCATTGTGCTCAAAATATGGCTTTTATACGAACTGGTTAAATTAAGCTGATTTTTCGCCAAACTCGCGTGTAGTGACGTCGTTAAATTCGCTATATTGCAAATATTTGTCGATTAAATTGCTTTAGCTTATCACAGAAGACGTTCAATTTATATTGGAGAAGATAAGTGTCACCAAGTACATACAGTCTCACGTTGATAGTCTATTGTTTGTTAGATATAGCTGAAGTTCGTCAGGGGGAGTTTTTCGCCCCACCCTCAGTCGATGGCGTATTAACATATGATCACGATAAATGGCTAGCACAAGCCATAGCACATAATCAAGCTCTTAACACGGCACAACAATAAAAAAACACGACACAACAAATCGTCACTATCCCTTACCTTTCGAAGATATGTGACCTGAGTGACGTCTGTGACCTGAGTGACGTCCGTGTGGTGGCTGTCAGCAGTGCCTGCCGACGAAGCTCCGACGGGGTGTTCTGTTCCCACCAATGTAGCCTTCGTTGTCACAACACTTAACGTTGACGCGTGACCGAGCCCGTGTGAACAGTGCATACATTATGCAGCCCGTGTGAACAGTGTACATTATGCAGCCAAGTCCGTTCGGATGGGAACCGATACCATCAGCGAGTGTCGTGTGTCAGCGAAATCAGCCAAGGACACTGGAGACAGAGATACACATATATGCAATGATGCACTAAACGGGAGTAGGTACGTCCAGAGCACGGCATGCCTCATCGTGTAAATTCATGCCTAAATGAATGTTCATTGGCTATGGAGGGCTTTGTTGGCGCAAACTATGCCGACGAAAACTACGGATTGTAAATTTGTACACTAAGTTAAATTATAACTTTCATCAGAGAAAAATATAGTTTAAGTGAAATTGATTTGATGTAGCTATCTAAAAATGAAAAACCATTCTTAATCGGGGCAGTTGTTGCAAAGTTACTAGCTTCCGGAAAGCGTCTATTCGGCAGGGCCGTGTCGGGCCGTGTCAGGCCGTGTCAGGCCGTGTCGGGCCGTGTCGGGCCGTGTCAGGCTGTGTCAGGCCGTGGCAGGCCGTGTCAGGCCGTGTCGGTCCGGGTCGGTCCGGGCCAGGTCAAATGTAAATTTATCTAGTAAGTTGACGAGAAACCTCTCGAGCCACATATTCCCAGCAAAAGATATTAAAACTATTATCCATTGAATGACGTTTTCACAACAAAAATCACATTAATGCAGCCCTCGCTCGCCATTACAATGGTCTTGAAAGGCATACATAGTTTGAATGGCCGTTTTGGCCCAGTTCCAAACTTGAGGGGGTATTTTCTGGCGCCCGCTTTATGTATCATGGTTGCACTTTTTACCAGCCCTGGCGCTGCCCCGTCGTTTGGTCTCGAATTGAAAATACTAGGGAATAAAATGGTATAAAATACAGTGAGTAATAAAACACGTTTTCAATACAAGTACGTTTTGCCGTTCATTGTATACGTATGTCCGCCCCTGTAGCTCAGTGGGAGAGCGAAGTCATTAAGCGGAATCATCAATCATCAAGCGGAGAGCGGAATCATTAATTGTAGGTACTTATGATCTTATGAAATCCTGCAAGTTTCAAATCTTCCGGACAAAAACTGTGGTTTTGGCACGATCACAAACATCCTGGAAGGCAAGGTCACTTGACGTGACATGGTATCCTGACCTGAGATGACCTGAAGTCTATTTTTTGGCAAAGTGTGGGCAATTGATGTTCAAACCAGGGTAACTAGACAGTTCAAACAGCTACAGAGATGGATCCAGGGGGACAAAATGGGCAATTGCCCCTCCCAAGCGAAAAGTCGATGGGCAAAAGTATGTGTTTACCCCCCCTCTCCAAGACGGAGAAAAAGTAAAAAAAAATGTCTTTCCAAAACGCATTTTAGCTGTTTAGCAACATTTATTTATAACGGTATAATATGCACTGCTGCAGCATAGAGATCATATATACATAGAGATGCCATGCACTTAAATCTACAGATCCCCTATAAACAGCGTGCGCCGATGACAATAACATCTTTATCTTATAATATTTTGTTTAATTAATTTAGTTTACAATATAAATATTGCCTAAAAAAACTGTCTTCAACATAAAAGACAGTGGCTCAGTTAAGCACGGGCATCTAGAGTGTTAACAAAATGTGCTGAAAAAAGACCACTGAATTGCCACGAAATCAAGTGCTTCAGAAAAATATATTATTACACGTCATGTATCACGCAAGCAATTTGCATAGAAATTAACATACAATTGTCTCCAATGACTCAACACAGGACCACGCGTGGGCGAGCGAAACGTATGGGTTACTGTGGCGACTCTCCTCTACGGCGCCGGCGCGCCCAGCCGCAGAGTGAACCGCCCCATCGCGACATGTCTGGAAGCCCAATAATTCACGCGACCAGCTCGACGGTCGCGGCTTCAAGTCTGTGCAGACATGAGGTCAATGGGCCACATCTGCATATGGTGTACCGTGTATCATAGAATGGTCTCACCTCCGTGGCCTGTAACCTTGCAGCGGTACCTTCTAAACGATGATGCCAATATAATCCGGAACTGCGACCGCACTGAATTGTGACTTATGTTCTGATGATGAAGTCGGGCCGCGGATGTGAGCCTCGGGCTGGTCGGTCCCGCCCCTAAAATGATACTCAATCATCATCACTTCACACAACCATCAGGCCATAACATAATGCGTATTTATCTTAAAGAATATCAGGATATCTCAGTTACAAAGAGAGACGGAATCTACGTGCTCATTCGCCCATACACTCGCCTGTGGCATAAGAGTAACAGGAATGCCCACATCAGACGCGGATATCGATCCAATGGCAACTGTGGTCCCAAGTCGCAACAGGAGGGCTCCTGGAGGAACGCTTGTCGGAGGGGCTCTCCTCGTGCGCGGTCGAGTGGGGGACCCTTGCATGCATCGGATTGAAGCATGTGTTAGGGTCAACATCCCATCAGACCACGCGCACCTGGTGTATAAAACAGGTCTTGCCAATCCAAGAATGGGCGCTAGTAGCCAAGAGGATGTGCGGCACGCTAGCGCAGCCCGGCTGGGCCACGGATAGACGTGGTCCACCTGATCTGCGCGCCCTCTCGCGCCGGGCGGCAACATGGCGATGTCGGCTCTTAGGCTCAGAAGCATAATGTTAAACATAACCATCAGCTCAAGCAGCATGCTGTTTTACGGCATCGCTCCGCAGAGAAGAGAAACGCTGTGGCTGACGGTGTCGGAAGGACACACCCTATAGCCCAGAATCTTAGAGGGCACGGTGGGACGCGCACTCCTCAAATAGCTTCCCTGTGTCAGGGCTGTGTATGTCTTAGTAGGCCAGAACCCTATGTGTCCCATTACTAGTGCGCTCGCCTCTCACCAAACTGTGACGGTTATGGATGCAGACCTCTCTGCATCCGTGCTAACAGGTGGCTAAGACGACCCTTTCAACAGACATCTATAAATGTGTTAGAACCCGGCGCCCCAACGGGGGTTGCGGTTGTTCACAATCACGCCCTGGGCGTTTTTTTAATGGCGTTCCCCATAGCCATCGATGGTAGCGAAAATTCATGACAGCACTGGCTCGGTTTAATGCGGCCTCTGCGTTGAGCGCGGTGCGCTCGCAAGATTCACTGGCTTCTCCGCCAATTCAAAGTTATCATCTGAATCCAAATTCATCTCTGAAGCAAATAAGAGTTATGCACAGCACTAAAAAAATAAAGATAGGCTGATTACAAATGCTTTCCGTATGAGTACGTTATATTTTATTTTCAGTCCATTTTGTTCAGAACGCACGCGTCAGTATTCACTGCGCCCGATCACGCTTGACGTGACGACGTTTTTACACACATTCAGCCTCGCTCTCAGTGTCTGAGGGGGATCGCGATCAGGCCCCTTCTGCTTAAACGTTGCAATTTCTCGCAAAATTCAAATTTTTCTTAGCAGAACATAGAGCATCGCGGAAAAACAACAGCATGTTGCCTGTCATGTGAGGTATCTGATGGTATATAATTTTTTTGTTTCAGGTCGACGGGTGACCTTTCAGGTCAAGTGAAAGACAAAATCGACCAAGTCCGAAGATAGCGATTTTGCTCAGACCGTCGTAATGATGAAAGTTATGAAATAAAATGATTTGGCTAGCATCAAATTGTTGGTCGTTGAATTAGCTATCTGACCATTTATCGATTTCTAGGTCTGGGTTAGTTATTGACCTCCTAGGTCACGGAAATATGCACCATAGACGATTATTGTTATGGGCGATTGACATTAGCAACTTCGACTCGATCACGTCCAGAATAGCGATCAGAAACCCTCAAAATAAGAAAATGATAAATGCAAAAAAACAAATTCTCCTCTACCAGTTTTTGCTCCTAAATTCTCAGAAAAAAGTATTTAATTCTTCGTATCTGGTCAAAAGTCAAAAAGTTGAATTTAAAAAATACGTCATCAGTTTTTTACCTTGAAAGCTATCCCTCAGTTAAAAATAAAGATATTGTCTTTGAAACTTTGGTTTTTTCATCATCGCTTCTCTCACATATATTCTGGTTTTAAAATTGTATTTAAAAACTTTGATTTTGTGGGGATTAAAAAAATACTTGACAGGGGTCAAAAACTCAAAATTTTGTATTTCCATAATCGTCATATTAAAGAAAATGTTATTTTACGTCTTTGATGTTTTTCGTTTGCAGTTTGTTGCAAAACTCGATTTTTATGATTTTTCCAACATTTTTTACGAACATCACGTCATCAAAACGTCATTATCTCCGAAACTACTCAACCATTTTTTTTTCTAAAAAATTCGACATAATATGTATAATTGTTGTAAACTCAGTTAATGCAAATTTCAGAAAGATGCACAGAATATTAAAGAAGTTATTCAAGAAACAGGCAAACCAGAAAAATGAGTGCGGTGATAATTACCTAAATACCTATTATAAGATGGAACTCCACATTACAAATGCTGCAAAGACTTACATACCTACACACAGACAAAAGAATATACATCTTTTCGTCATCTCAGCCGACCTCCTCAATAATTATCGGTGATACCCCTGCGAGTTGGTATGAGATAAATGTTATTATGATTTATATGTAGGTATATGCCACGGAACATTGCGTTTTTGAGTGTTATTAAAGTGATTTTTCCGAAAAAGTTGTTTTAACCCAAAAAAGTAAATTTATTAAAAAAGGTTAAAAGAATATAGAATACAAAAATAAGGTAACCAACCCAATTCCTTCGAGATAAAAAAGGGTACTTTTTTGCCACAAAAAGTTTGCCCCCCCCCAAAAAAAACTGAGCGGCTGGATCCGCCCCTGAACAGCTGTACAAAATTTGGCGGCACTGCGCGCCGCCGTTTTTCCGCAATTCCTGAAACCCTCCGGGCTAGGGCTAGGGTCAAACTACATCTGCGCCCAGCAATATAGTCGTACAAAAGAAGGTGGAAAGGTGATCATGGATGTTCTCATCCATGAGGTGAATAACAAATTAAACATTGGTGACGATAACCAGGGGGGTGTCATGGCTATCTCCGGTAACGTGTCCACCCTGTCCACTGACGTCAATGACGAGACCGATTTCCACCAATGGGGTGCCGGATCGGGAGATGCTATTTCTTTGGTAGATGAAAGGTGGTCGAACGTGGCACTTCTCGGTCTACTAAAGAAAAAACTCGCGTTGCGAACCGACGCGCAACAGACCTATATGGGCATGGGTCTTGGTGGTCCTCCTAGTGTCTAATCCTTGCATTTTTGGAGAAAATGACGCAATTAGCGGCTGTAGAGACATTTTTTGATCTATCAGTAGGTTGCCAATCGTCCTGCTGGCATCTAAGATATTAAAATGGTAAGACGTTCAAAATAGGCCGATTAACACTATTTGAATTAGGGGAGCGTGTGAGCGTCACGTTGCCTGTGACTGTTTTCGTCCATTTCGCTGCCTACCCCGGAACGGGTTTACCTAGTGTCTATGGCTTGGACGATACCCTTTGAAGAAAATGTTGCAATACCCAAGGAAAGTGCTGCCGTTACTAGGGAAATTTCCCTTTTCAATGAAAATCAGCTCAGATCTAGGGATCTTTGGATCTCGCACGAGATCTAAGGAAATTATTTTATCGCTAACATTTATTTTGTTTTAGATTTGAAACAAATAGGTATTTATAGCGGGATATCTATGAAATGCAAATATATTGTTGCAATTGTTGTATTCATTAGAACTTGTGTACTTAATCAAAAAGTGATAATAATTTAAGCAGCTATAGAATATTATTGCCACTTTCAAAGCAAAACATAGGTACCTACCTACTTAGGAATGCTTCCTGTTTCTCTTCTCGGAATCATATTTCAATAGTGTCTTTAAGTATTCTGTGACTGCTTTTCTTGTCTGTTGTGAGATCAGGTATTTCAAGCATACCTAATTGCTTTTGTAGCCTGTAGGTATAATGATTTTAGTTGGAATGTTTTTGAATGAATGGATTTCTGAGTTCAGACCCCGAGGCCGCGCTAAGCATAGTTTGTTGAGCAGGCCCTGGCCCCACCACCCGATCACTCAATCCCTGGCGTTCGGCTGAGTTTAGAAGCGAAAGTTGGACATGCCCGACAAACCTGGACACTGGACAGTGGACACGGTCCACCCCGCTCACTGACGCCATCTGACCTTGAGTGCGACCGCTGCAACCGGCCGCAAGTATAGGAAATAGTTCACCTTCAACATGGGTTTTGAGCTGAGATAGCAGTTTTGTAGCCCGTGTTGAAAACCTCTAACTAACTCGTGGCAAAGTTTTCCGCCCGAGCCTTTTTTGGGGGAAAAAAAAAGGGCTCCCAGCCGAATATATTTGACTTTTTGTCAAAGGAATGTGGGCCATACATAAGGAATGTCAAGAATGTGGGCCTTCTGCACCTGGGCAGAGGCTATACAGTAATCTTATGCGACTACTTTCGAATATCTTATTGGCTGAGCGGGAGCCACGTTTTACGTTGCGGAGAGTACGCATAAAGTTTTGATAAAATTAATAATGTACGTCCTTCTGTCCTGAATCGGCGCGCGATGTATGGCTATTTTTGACATTATGAAAAAAGTTGTATTTCAAAATAAAGTCAAATCGTGTTTGAAAAAATCCAAGGAGAACTATTTCCTTTAACCCGCGTCGGGCCGGGGGGGGTGTTAGAACACCCCCCCCGTCAGGTTTTTCCTGGATATCGGGAAAACGGAGCGGCGCGTAGCGGGGCCGCCAAATTTCAGTAACCTGTTCGATCATCTTTTGTACAGCTTATCAAAGGTGGCAATAGGTCATGTCAGGTCCAGGTCACCCAGGCTAAGTCCAAGTGACCCCACCTCCGAAAAAGTTTTGACACGGGTTCACCAAAGCCACGTTTTTTTAGCAGAATTGGTTTTCCGTCTTACCAGGGTTTCATAGAGCAATGACTTATCTAAAGTTTTGGTTATATCTTCGGGATTTTCGATATCGGTGACCTAAGGTCAGGTCAATTTCCTGACCTATCCAATTATAAGTGAATGGGAAAATAAACAGATGCTTCTTATTCTGAAAAGTATGCTTGGGATCAGGCTGATTAATTCAGAATCAGTTTTTAGCTATTCTGATGACCTCAGGTGCGATTGTTTCTAAAAGATCTCCTACAAGGTCATCTGAAGGTCATCTGAGGTCATCAGCAATGTTTTGCTATAACTATTGATAACATGAAGATAAATACGAGCAGATGTGTTTGTCTGTGTTTGTCTCGTCGGGCCGAGTCGCCCCGGGGCCCCATATGCAACATTTACATGACATACATGGGTCACCAAATAACCTTGACCTGAGGGTCAAATTTGTGAAGTTGACCTACCGAGGTCATCAATTACATGTTTTCAAAGCGTCTTGAAGAGAGGAACACGAGAAGTGTTAAAAATTCATTTATGTGTCATTTTTAGAATAAAATGCTATTCCAGGACAACATATTTTACCAAAAACTGCAATTTTTGACATTGATGACCTCTGGAGCCCTAAAACTATTGATCTGAGCTCAAATTTAGAAGGACATAAGTGACGATTGCAAATTCAAATATCTATATAATGCTTCTAATACTTGTTTGACTCCTAGCTACATAGTTTCTCCGAGATATTTGGGGATATTCTGGAGCTATGTCCTAATCTGGAAAATTTGAGAAACATTTTGAAACCTTTGGATGACCTCTGGTGACTCTAATAATTTACTGATAAAAATTTTCACGAAATAGTTTCCAGAATCCCTTTTGACGAGCTCTCGAACGGTACTTTTGGTTTATGTCTTGTCCCATAAGGAGCCGAGTTAGAAGGGGGTGGTCGAACACCCCCCCCCCCGCCCGAGGAAGGTGGCGCCGAGCACCGGCCCGGCCGCGGGTTAAGCCATTCAGTCAGGGGCAAAATATCGAGCGCCGAAGCGACTCGAACCCGGGCTGTCAGCTGTACTCAATGGAGTCAGAAGCCCAAGCGCTTTTCACGACTTAGCTACAGGGGCGGGCGGAATAACAATTAATTAAAAGTGTTGTTTAGAGCAGGGGCCGTAACCACGATCTCGAAAGATACTGGGTACACTATCTATCGAAAAATTAATTAGTCCTGTCCGAAATATACTTCCTTCCCCCCACCCCCCCAAAAAAAAAAAATCCACTTAATTTTCTAGTGCTGAGTTTTTTACCTTTTATATTTTACTTGTATTAATTTTAAGTATATTGTATACAGCTGCAATATTGGAAACTGATGGGCTGTCGCGTCTCCCTAATGCCGATGGCACAGCCTACATCAAAGCCTCATGTTGTTATAGTTGTGCCCATACCGGGGCGCCACGGCTCCAGTGGCAGCAGGGTCACCTTTGGTCAGTCGGAGGTCTGGCCAAAAGCCTTTATTTTAGGCGTTTTCCTACAGAAGGCCAAAACTCATGTGAAGTTTTTTCTTACATAAAGAAGTTATCGAAAACAAGCTACTTTGTAGGGGAGAGTGGGGTATAGCGGACTAGCTAAGGAATAACGCTTCATATTTTTTTTAGTGGCAACCGGAAACTATCAACAAATGTGTTCAAAGGGTTGTTTCGTGTTTCAGCTCTGATTTATATTCGGAGGAATTTTATCTGGGACTACTACAAATTTGCCTAATTTGCACCGAATACCCAAACACATGTTTTGGGCGATAACAAATCGCGGGGCAAAGTGGACCACCACCAACCATTCGGTTAAAACAATGTTTATTTGCGACATTTCTTTCTTTATTTTCCAGGACCACGTCGTTCAAGTACTGGAATAAGTTTATTGATAAAGACAATACCGTGTATTCGTAAATAACTCTGCCAAATATCATGTGACTCTCTATAAGCGGCAGCAAAACAGCTATGGTCTGTACTTCGAGCGTTTTCCAAGAGCTTATAACTCGATAACAACAGGAGCATACCCGTTTAGCAATTCGCTTTGAACATCTTTAATGCGGCCTTCCATATTAAATACAAATACATGCAATCCCGTGAATAGCGGGGCAAAGTGGACCACCCTGGTCCACTTTGCCCCAACCCAAAGTTTCACTTTTTGACAAGCATTTCAGACGACACGCCCAAAATTACGTTTGATTGCTTATGGCAAATTTACAACTATACAATTGCGTTACCAAAACACTTAAAGGAGTCTTCATGTGGGCACAGACACCGCAGCAATTTTGACATTTCCATTGCACTAAAATTAGAACAGAAATCGAAAATATCACATTTTTTGTCACGGAACGAAAACTTTTACGTTGATAGCCGAGCTGTGGCGTTCGGAAGCGAGTCCACTCCACATTATGCACTATTAGTGAAAATAGTTGGCAGGAGATTCACTATTAATAAAAGCAGCAAGGTGGGTGGTTTGCTTTGGCCCCGGTGGTCCGCTTTACCCCATCTCCCTACTTTGTTATTTATATTTCTTTAAATCTAAAACAAATGTGTTTACTTTTTCAGTCGTTATCAGTGGAAGGCCATGGCGATGGTGTATGCCCCCTTGCTTTCCGCCCCTGTTTGGCCCCCAAATCGTTTTGGAAAAAATAAACACCGCTGCGCTCACTTCTGCTTTATTGAGACTTTATTTTACTGGCAATAGACTCGGCTATTAAACTGAGGTCTCATGTTTTTCTTATTATTTACTGATAAAAAAAAGTTCTCGAACGTTTTAAAAACGAATATGCATGATACAAACTTGTTCGATATACAGGTATGTGTATTGTGTACCACATTTTAAGTTGGTATCAGTAAAGCTGACTGACCTATGACCTTTCAAAAACAAAATCGACCACTTTCCACGGTATTACTAAGCATAACACATGCATTTCCCGTTCACTGGCGGATCCAGGGGGGCATTTAGGGCCATTGCCCCCCCAAAAGGCCTAAAGTGCCCTGTTGCCCCCCCCCCCAAAAAAAAAAAATATATTCAGCTCCTTACCAAAAAGCGATCGGTAATATGTTAATGGCTTGCATCTGTTCCATACTAGCAATTTCGATGTAAACCAAAAACAGGTCAATATAACCAAATAACGAAAGAAATGCAGTTGTCATCGGGATAAAACGCAATATTTCCCGCCGCCCGCGGCGCATTTAAATACTTAATATTTATATAGGAGTTAAAAAACTCGTGCCGTTTCCCATCATCGCATTTATTCTTTTATGTTGGCCTATTTTCTTATATTATTGTGCAAAATAGTTTTGCTTTAATAGACTTTTTTACACACTTTAAACGCAAAATGCAATTTTTTAAAAGGTCCGCACTATACATAATGGTGACGCCTGATGAGAAGCATATCCCAGGGCATACTACTCAATTTTTCGCGCCGCTACGCGGCGCAATTATTTAAAAATTATAGGCCTTGGACCCTAAAAATATTACCTAAGTTGGTTGGCTTATTCCAAAATATGTGTCACTGGTTTATTGATTTTTTCAATTTGCGTCTGATGTCCAGCTCCATGATTAGTTGTATGGTCTTATGTTGCCGCTTCTAGACATTTGATCATACCTTGTAACGTGCTTTTTCATTCATTTTGTTGGCCCTTTCAACGATGGGAAAGGGTTCACCAACACCACTGGCGGATTCAGGGCGCAATCGGGGGCGCATCCCCACCCCCGTGCAGGAATCTGGGGGCATTAAATACAAGTATGCCCCCCGCGCGTTTCCTGCACTGACGTGAAAAGCAATGATCTTAATAGAAAATGAGGAGTTTACAATTTTGCGGAGTAAATAGACATTTAGTCGTAAAAATTCCCTTGCAGCAGTCGAATCCAAGCTATCCACAAGGACCACAGTAAAAACTCGAAATTTCGCAGCCACTTCGCGGCAAGTTTCGCAAATCGCAATATACAAATTTTGCAAATTGATTTCATTCAGTGTCTTGTAGAGGCCAACTGCCTTTATTTCTGGGTTTTATCAGGCAAAATCGTAAAAAAATTTGCGCCGCTTCGCGGCGCTAAATAACTTTATAACATTGAAAAAGCACCTATTATAACATGGAAATTCATATGTGTCTTGCAAAGGCCAACCACCTATATTTCTGGGTTTTATCAGGCAAACTCGTAAAAGTTTCGCGCCGCTTCGCGGCGCTAAATAGCCTTGTAACATATAAAAGTACCTATTATAACATGGGAATCCATCTTAAAATGCTGCAAAAGCTTAAAAACGCGCAGATTTTTTGTCATTTCAGCCAATACCGACTGGAAAATTGTCGGCGACGCCACTGCGAATGGGTATGAGATAAACGTTATTTTGTATAATATGTGTGCCTTATTTCGAAGCATGCATGCTACGGAATATCGCGTTTTCATGTTTTTCCCCCCTAAAAATGATTTTTTTAAGCTCAAATACCAAAATAAGGTAAACAGCCCAGATCCGAGAGAAAAAAATTGGATACCTTTTTGCAACCCCCCCCCAAGCCGACGGCTGGATCCGACAGTGTTTCCGTTTCTACCTTATTCTTCGAGCTCTATGAAACCGACATTGTTCTAATACGGTCATTATTAGCGCTGTAGACAATAAACGAACCGATAAACATGTATTACAACGCCCAGTGACCGTAATCAGCAGTTATTCACTATAGGTACTTGTATATGAGCTAAACCTCCGATTCGGTGAATCACTATTCACATTCGCATTTTTTCTCTGAGTCCGCAGCGAATCAAAGGGAGCCCTGCTAACGTTGGTTTGCTGGCTCAGTGAATCTGCTCGCATATCCACGTAGAACGTGCACCACTCGCTTCGCTGCGGGCTCAGGAAAAACAAATGACGAGGCACTACCGCCGGGTCGAGGGCTTAAGCTCCTATACATGCGTAAGCGTTGCAAAAACAATAGCACTCGCGATTTCCAATTTTTGGATAGCGATCAGAAGCCCGCTAAAGACTTGATTTTGGAAACGTCATCAAACATAAGCTGTAAAATGGTTCTGGACCGGCTTGAGAGTGAACCGCTAACAGCGACCACGACGGCGACGCCACCACCACCAGATTTACTGAAATATTAACATATCCAATTTTAGTAATTAAAATGTCTGAAAGGATTGAAAAGATGACTGAAATTACTGATTCGATAAATTCATATGTGTTTTCCTCAAAAGCATTTTTAATCTTTAAATGCTTATTTTAATGCTCATGGTGACATGCTGTGGAATGCAAATGACAAGGCATTGCAAAATATTCGCTTCAAAATTGGGAGGCGGCGCTCAAGCTAAATACCAAGTTGTGAGGGCAGCTGGGGCAGCTGCCACCACGATTCCTGCGTAATTTTTTATCTGTTTTCGTAGCGGATACGTAAGGAAAACTACATACTGTCGCCTCAAATATCCACCATGGGCCATATGGCCCATGTCTGCTTATTTTGAAAGATAGGTATTCTGTACATGCTGCACCTCTAATACAGATCATCAGAAATTGCATGCCATTCTATAAAAAAAATCCGTGTATTGAGTACTCTCTGGCACAATATCAAAGGTAGCCAAATAGCCGAGCCGCAAGTCATTGCGGGCCCACATCATATGAACATGGCTATTGGCTATGCTAGAAAATGGTTAACAGTCAGTCTTAACATTTTTTGACATTGTAATCCAGCACATTCTTTATCAATGCAAAGTGAATGCAACTTCGCCTGGTTGTTATAATAAATTTAACGGTTTCCTTGATTTTTATTTATAGATTTAAAAAAGAAAACAAAAATTTACTTGTGCATCCTTATTGACTTCTTCGGTCATTTGGAACTAAATAAATTCATGTTAATTTTTTCAATTTTTTTCTGGGTTCAGTAGTATCAGTACCCAGTCAATTTTGGGCCTTTGAATGTTACTGGGTACAGTGTACCCAGTGTACCTACCCAGTGGCACAAGTGGAACTTTATGAAATCGGCCGCGGAGGGTCCTAATGTTAATTTGATATATTTTAACTCCATTCTTACCATGCAAAGCCATAGGATTAATGTTAAAATTAGAAATTATTGGGGGGCTCGGGCCCTCCCCAAGAGATGTAAAGTTCCACCCCTGCCTGCAGTGGTCGTTACGCCCATCCCCATGTATTTAGGGGAGGGGAAGAAGGCTTCATTCGCATGGGTTGCGATTGGCTATAACCAGTTTCATCTTCACGCATTTACTTCATGGGTGGAGCTTTTCAGAAGAAGTTGGTGGGGCAAAATGCCATATTGACTGATTGTTTTGTATGGTAAAGGTGAAAAATGACCTTCTTAACGCCAGGAAACCTTTAAACCTGACATCTGTGCATGGTTAAGGGAAAAAATGACTATTTCAATGTAAGAAAACCTTTAAATCTGACAAATGTTGGTAGGACCAAACTAAAAGATGGTGGGGCAGTTGCCCCACCATCTGAACAGGAAACTCCACCCGTGATTTACGTGGAATGTTGGTGTGAGAAACTCAGAAGCTGTGTGTTGAACTTGATGGGGACAGGGCAATGTCCGTTTTCAGGTCCATTTTTCACATGCATCACTGCACGACTGGTAATACCTATTTGCATAGGGTTAGGACTTAAGGATCTTGAAAGCATGTGGGCATGAAAATGCTAGGCTAGGTCGGTGCAATTTGCAAATGCTAAGCAAATGCTATGTCGGTGAGGCCAAAGCTGGAAAATTAACTATTATAGCATTTTAATATGGCAAAATATATTATCATATCTGCATCATGGTGCGGTAGCATGGAAATACTGCACATCTAGTTAGTAGTCAATATCTGCGAGTGAAAACGACATGATTTTCATATATAAATCTTGAGAAGAGTATCTAGGGAAATTACTGCCCCAAAAAGGAAAATTTCTATTAAAATCTAGGGAAAGCAGCCGGACCATCAGTGGTAACTCTATTGCCTTGGTGGTAACACTAATACTTAAAACCATGGCCTAACCAAGAAAAGACACGAGCCATTTGAACTTGAACTCAATGGACCACCAGATGACGTCACCGGAGGCAACAGCTCCCTCGCAGGCGCCTCCGGTGACGTTATCAGCGCGGCGCGGGGGTCAAAAGGGTCAGCTGACCCCCAAAAACTGTTGGTAAAAGGTGAGGGAAACCGGCAAAGGGCCCTCAGCTATCTAGAGGGGCCCACGGCCGATTTATTTTGGCCCCTGGCCAGTTTGAGGGGCCCTCAGACACCTTGAGGGGCCCTCGGCCAGCTTCAGAGGGCCCTCTGATGATGATTTGGGCTTTAGGGCGCCGCAACTACTTAGGTTATGTGGCGCCCATCAGAGGGCCCTCGTCCGGATTGGGGGGACTCAGCCGGTTTGATGGGGCCCTTGGTCAGCTCGAGGAGGCATTCAGCTGCCATACCAGCAAAAAACTAACTTGGGCACTGATCGGACGCAATGGTTTGATCCCATTGTGCTTGATCAGTGCCCAATTAATTTTTGGCTGGAATGAGAGGCCCTCGGCCAGCTTGAGGGGGCCCTTGGCCAGCTCGAGGTGGCCCTTAGCCACCCTCGAGCAGGCCCTTCAGGCTAGCTTGAGAGGGGCCCTTTAAGCTTGAGGGGCTCTTGGTCAGCTCGAGGGCCCCTCGAACCGGCTTGAAGGGGGACCTTGGCCAGCTTGTTGGGGACCCTGGGCCTGTCTAAGAGAGCCCTTTCCAGACATAACGAGGGTGCCGTAGTCTGATCTGAGAAAGCGCTCGGTTGGTCTAAGATGGCGTTTGCAAGGTCTGAGGGGACTCGGGCCGTTCTCAAACAAATACAATTTGTCCAATTAAAGGGGCCCAAATGGCCCAAGAGGGGTCCCTAGGGACCCCCGTTGGATACGGCTCTGCCATGGACATATATGCGTCGGCGCGGCGGCACTCATGCGAGTCACGACAGCCGTGCAGGCGGGCAGACGTCGTCAGCTTCCGGCAGCCGGCCACGCGCCAGCCTCCGGCTACGTCACAACGAGTCTTTCCGGCTCCGATAAGGCGGCATATACGACGCTCAAGTAGTGTCACCCCCTGTAAAAAACAAGAGAAACTTGACTTGACTGCGCAGGCTCTAAACAATTTGTTTGCTGCGAAAGAGGAAATATTGCGTGGATTCAGCAGGGTGGGAGGCCGTGGTTGCAGGTAACATATTGTATGTTTTGTATTAGAGTTCACTACAACTATTGCCTTGACTACAACCCTTCACCTTACATCGTTTAACTTTGATGAATGTCTCGGTATGATGGAAGATCGGTCCTATCCAAAAATGTTGAACTTGGACTTGCAATAAGACGCAGTGCTGGGAAAGTTCACGTTTGTTGGTTAGACCACCAACAAATGTTGTACTCCTAAATTATGACTGGTAAAAATGTTTTTTTACTCATGAATATTTATTGTTAAGCTATTAAATGTTTTTTTAAGAGAAACTTATTTTGAACCAGGGAAATTATGTTGGTAGTTCATCATAATTAATCATTAATATAACAGTAATTCTTATTTTTGGCATACCATCAGGTTGTTTTTGTACTCTGCCATTGTGAAAATATGTACTCCTACTCCAACAAAGAAGAGTAGAATTCCCACCCTGATAAGACATGGCTTGCTGTTAATCTTTGGCATCATAGAATAGTGGCAGCTTTGATATTGACTAACATGTAACAAAGGAGTGGAAATTCAATGGAAACTGCTTGAATAGTAGTTCAAGTTGTGACACCACCTTGAAACAAACATCAAGGGCTATACACTCGGACACCCCCGCCCTAGTTATTAGTTAATCCCTATAATATACCCACCATTCAATGCAGAATGTCACATAGTAAGTACAGATGTTTCCCTAAGATATTTTTTACACTATAATAATTTTAATTTCAATTAATTAATTTCTCACCGTGCTTCACCGGCCTCCCGTCGCTCTCTAAAACTTTGTTTTACGCAACAGCTGTTAACCAAGGTTTTGCTGCATTTCATGTTTTTTTCTGTTATTACCATGACTGCCTTCTTGCCACATGTTTTTTTATATTCCAGACGCTTTGTAATTTAACCACATTGACAATATTTCGCAATACAGCGTGCGCCAATTTTATTTTTATCGACGGACTTACGCCATATTTATTTACAGTTTCGTTTTTGATTCGGACTTTATGGCTATATTATTATCTTAGGTTCTTCTCCGATCGGACTTAATGGCTATATATTATCTAGGTTTCGTCTCGATCGTACTTAATGGCCTATAATATATCTTAGGTTTCGTCTCCGATCGGACTTAATGGCTATATATTATCTTAGGTTTCATCTCGATCTGGACCTTTATGGCATATATATTTATCTTAGGTTCGTTCGATCAGACTTAATGGCTATTATATTATCTTAGGTTTTCGTCTCGATCGACTTAATGGCTATATATTATCTTAGGTTTTTCGTCTCGATCGGACGTTAATGGCTACCTATATGTATTCGTTTAGGTTTCGTCTCAATCGGACCTTTATGGCCTATCCCTATATTATTCTTAGGTTTCGCTCGATCGGACTTTTTGGCTATATATTATCTAGGTTTCGTCTCCGATCGGACTTAATGGCTATATTTTATCTTAGGTTTCGTCTCGTGATCGGACTGTTATGGCCTACCTTATATTATTTAGGATTAGGTTAGCGTTAGGTTAGTTAGTTAGGTTAGTTAGGTTAGGTTAGGTTAGGTTAAGGCTCATGTTAGTGTGTTGGTTAGGTTAGGTTTACGGTAGTTTAGGTTAGGGTTAGTTAGTTAGGTTAAGTTAGGTCCTAGGTTAGTTTTGTGCCCTTAGGTGAATAGCGTTAGGTCTAGGTTTAGGTATAGGTTAGTTAGGTTAGGTTAGGTTAGGTTAGGTTAGGTTAGGTTAGGTTAGGTTAGGTTAGGTTAGAGTTATGCTTGCGCTAGGTTTAGGTTAGTTAGGTTAGTTGTTAGTTAGGTTAGGTTAGGTTAGGTTAGGTTAGGTTAGGTTAGGTTAGGTTAGGTTAGGTTAGGTAGGTTATGTTATGTTATGTTATGTTATGTTATGTTATGTTATGTTATGTTATGTTATGTTATGTTATGTTATAGGTACGGAAAGTGGCTCTAGAGTTATTATTTTCTATAATTATCGGGAAAACCTATTAAAATACCCTAGACTTTTCTCTGGAATTTGTCGAGAAAAATAAATAGAAGATTTGACATTAAAAATCTCTAGTGATAGTCAAATCTCTTAGATTGGTAGCACCTGGAATAGGTGTGTTGACAGTTGACACAGACACTTTGAACTGCAGAGAAGAGGACGACCTCAAAATTGGCGCTCGGCGCGTGGTTAAATAAACGGTGCGTGATAAACTCTCCTCCCCGGTAAAAGTTGTAACGGTAAGGTACAGAACCCTAGTGTCCTAGAAACATGCAGAATGTCCAAATAATCAACTTAGTGATGAAATAGTAAAGTTTTGAAACATCTGAAAACGCTAGGGGGGTCCGAGTGTTTGACCACATCAAGGCCAAGCCACCCCTTGTAACACTCCGCCCGCCCATTGTTACACTACCTACCCACTGTGCACTGAGATGGGTACCTTAGTCAAAGATTAAGGTACCCAAGGTAGCATCACTCAAGACCAAAGCTACTGAGGATTTCAACTCTTTACTTACACTGATCTTGCAGCTGAATGCTTTCTTGTTGGTCTTTCAATTTAGTAATTTAGCCATCATTTGTCACATAATATATAGTTGGGTGTTATGGAAAATGAAGATTATGGGACAGCAAACTGCCAATATTCTATGGTAAGCGTCATCTATTGGTTATTGTGTTGGTAATGGTGGGGCTGGTGTCACCTTTATGGCCAGCGTTGCATGAAAATCAAGGTTCCAATCACTGTTGTTGGTCTGGAGTCAAATGGAAGCCTGTATGATGTCACTAGATTTGTCTATGAGATGGTTTGAGGGGGTCTGGACTAGGGGGCTGTCTCCCCCAGTAGGGATGCAGCACAGCAAGTAAATGTGAGCAGAGCATTCTAATTGTGGGTTCCTGTGACTTATTATGCTTCAGTAATGAATAGACGCGCACGCGTACGCACAGTCGAATCAGGTTATCAATGGTTATGCCTATTAAACTTGTTTGCTGCTACACCCCAATTTTAATAACAATCAAACCTGACCTATCCTTTGCAGCAATTATGGTCACAGGGACCTACATTTATAATGCTGTGGTCGCATTTGCTCCCTGCGCTGCAGCCCTATGGGAAGGTTATCGCCCCCTGGACTCCCCTGGCCCCTCTCTTAGACAAAACCATGGAGATCGTCTGCACATCTGGTGACATCATACAGGCTTCCATATGACTCCAGAGTCCAGACTAACAACAGTGATAGTAACCTTGAATCTTGATTTTTGTGTGACACCGGCCACGACAGTGATGCCATCCCCACTGATACTGTTGTGTCTAATCACTGGAGAAATCAAACAGGGCAGGGTATAGGTCCAATTTCTGGTCACATCATCATACTAGACTTCAATTTTGATGCTTTTGCATTTGTTTTTCTAGAATGATATAGCTACATTTAAATAATGATACACTTCTACCTAACAGTCTGAATAGTCTGATAATTTGTAGTTTAATGATCGAATCCTCATTTTCATTCACATCACCAGAGTATTTAGACTGTTATGTAGTGAATGCAAATGAGGATTGGATATTTAAACTACAGCTTCATCTTAAGATAAACTTCCAAATCATTTGAGCTTATTCAGGACAGATTTTATGATGTTGTGGAATGTGGCAGTTCAGTAAAAATATCAGGAATAGAACTTGCAAATAAAGCCAATCAGGTTTTTGTATTCGTTTTTCATTCCTGATTGATGTAGTTTGGTGAGTTGCTGTACCATCTTAAACTGACAGCATATTATTAACTCAGAAGACCTCAAAGCTGAAATGTCAATTTTTGCAAAGTGTCTGTGTTTAGTCTGGCCTGTTCTCTGAGCTATTGTGATGTATATTTATTATTATTATTATTATTTGTGATGTCATTGACTCATTGTCATTGATGTCAATGACTCTGAGTCTGAGAAGATTCATTTACACCCTATGGCAGGCCTGTTTGTGATGTTAAAGCAGTTTTTTTTTCTTCAGATTATCAATATGCAAGAGAAAGTAGAAAATAACATTTTATTTTTACATTGATGTTTTGGTTGGGATACCAGCACTTTCACCAATGTGCATTATTATTCACTAGTTTAAGACTCACACTGAGTTTCAAACTATTTGGCTAACCTTAACCACTGTGGCTTTGGCATGAAGTCAAACTTTCAAAAACGTGACTTGAAGTCAGGTCATTTTTAATTATTACCTGACGACGTGAACTTGAAAGTTTTGATAATTCGCTGTAACAAGCAATCTCTACAGACAAGATTGTTAGAATTGCTCACTGAATGAGAGCGCTATACAAAATTTTGCGGCGCTGACGTGACGCTGTTTATTTTTTCTTCTCGCTGATTCACGGAGACCTCCGGGGGGGGGCTATCCGCCCCGTCGGTGCACGGGTTAAAAATGCTGCATACATCACATGGTTTAATCAACTTTCCTCTAATGGAATTTCGTCAATAAAGGGACTGCAGGACATTCTTTTCCCAACAAATATCAATTCAAAGATAATTAATAATATGCACACACAATTCGTGTATCTATTATCCTATCTATCTCCTTTCTTTAAACTTAAACTACTGGAAAAGGGTATTACGAACTTCTTTAGTTTGGACGCCAATGTATACAAATATCCTTTGAGGACAAAATGATGTTAAAAGTTTTCATCACCTTTGCTTTTCTGGATCCTCTACTGCTTCAAAACTTTCTTTGAAAATGCTTTGTAAATTAAGTTGTAACCTTTTGAATGGTCGGATTTCCGAGGTCAGGACCCGCGCTAAGCAGGGTTTGTTGCGTGGGCCCTGATCAATTTCTGGTAGCTCGAAGAGGAAGAGAGGCGGAAGTTTTACGTACCCCACGTACCAGCTGGACACGGTCCGCTCCACCCTCTGACGTCACCCGACCTTGAGTGCGACCGCTGCCACCGGCCACAGGCCATCCCAGTCAGGGACAAATAGCGAGCACCGAGGCGTCTCGAACCCAGGCTTCCACACTGGATGAAGTCAAAAGCCCAGCTGACTCTCCCTGCTGATGCTACAGGGATTTCCAATTCAACGACCCTGAATCTGAAGCTGAGAAATCACATGTTATCCCTCAGGCTCAAAGAACGATCAGTACGGTCTATCAATGACTGGGAGCCATTTCCATGAAGTTAATTGTCATGGAGTTTAAATTTGTATGTAAACTATGCCTTTATATCTTCGTTGTTATGTACTATATCACTGATATGCATTGGCACAACAGTGTATTTTGTTGTTCGAGAAAGGCTTTACTGGACACCTATCATTGTGATGTACCCAAATTACTTATTGTATCCCTATTTGATCGCCAAAGTGGTCCTTTTCAAGTTAACATACTCCGTTCAATTTGTATTACATTTCACCCTGCTCCTGCGACAGCTACCTATCCAGTATCCACTGCAGTACCGACTCGTCAGCCATGTGCTGCCGATAAGCCCGAGTGTTTCGCTCGGTGTTGGCGTCCCATTGGAGTCCAAGGTCCGGCCCTTGCCGTGTGTGTGTGTGTGTGTGTGTGTGTGTGTGTGTGTGTCTGTTACCAAGCGACTGTGGCCGGGGACGGGCCGAGGTGCGTCGAACCTCGAGGTGACGCGGCCGAGGGGAACTATTTTCCGCGACCAGGTGCGTGGTGCGACATAGCGGTCCGATGTCTATTGTTGGGCTGTCGCGGCGGCGGTCGTACGGTGCCGGTATGTCTCATGGGGCGGACCAGAAACAAATAATGGGCGCAAATTGACCTTAGTTGTCGGCGCGCCTAAAAACATCAATAAACAAACAAAGAAACACAACAGACTTGACGGAGTCGAGCAGGACTTGTAGTGGGCGTGGTTCAATTGAGGGATGTGGGATGAATAGGTGTCGTTTATTGGGGTTTCGTTTGTCCCTAGCTGTCGATGTGAGAAGTAGTCGACTTTGGCTGCGTTTCCGTGTTCCGTTACATGTCTGTGTTTCCTCTAAATGCGTGAAATCATGTCAATGTCCTTTCGGTTGCTAATTGTTTAACCATTCAATGTAACGCATCGGCCAATAATTGAATACCGACACTTTGATTATCTTTGCACGGTATAAGTCTTGATCCTCGCGATATCCATCATGAATGCCTTTCTTTGTGTTCTGTTGTTACATATCAGTTTCTTATCATAGCTTTGTTGAGCAATTCGGGCCATCCCTGTGCTGATAATATCTTCACATGGCTGATTCACCTACGACGTTGTCGTGCAAGTACGGCGCAGATTATTACATCACATTTACCAATCAACCCTGAGTGGCTGGCCCGCGTGTCCCGACCGCGTCTGGCCACCACCCATACATGTGTCGCCTGTTCGCGCCGCTGTGCTCTGACCAGCCCATCTCTCCTTCCTCAGCATGAGGTCGGCGGCGGCCCTGCTGCTGCTGGTGCTGCTGTCGCTGGCAGCCTCCGCCGCTGGCTGTCCGGCCGACTGCTCCTGTCCTGACGCGGCCACGGTCGTATGCAGCGGCTGGCCGGCCACCGTGCCCCTCCCGCTCGCCAATGTCACGCGGCTGGTGGTGCGAGGTGCTTCCGGCGCGCCTCCGGACGGCCTGTTCGCCAACGCCACCCATCTGACGACCCTGGAGCTGCGCGGCGGCCAGCAGCTGCGGCTCGCAGACCGCACTCTGGTCGAGCTGCACGTGCTGAAGCAGCTCTCAGCCACCGGGTGTGGTCTGGCAGCGCTGCCACTGCGGGGCCTGGCGCTGCTGCCGCGACTCGAGACCCTGGATCTCTCCGACAACAGTCTGACGCGGCTGCACAGACATCAGTTCACCTATAACACCCACCTGAGGCAGCTGAATCTGTCCGGTAACCCGCTTCGGTGTGTGGGTGCACAGGAAGCGTTTTATGCGGCCGAGCGGCTGCGTGAGATCGACCTGAGTCGGTGTCGGCTGCGACGGGCGCCTTGGAGCCTGGTTCCGTCGACTGCCGGCTCTGGAGACACGCTGACGCTCGCTGGGACATGAGCACTTGACTAGCGTGAGAGCCGTGGACACCCGAGACTGCGCGAGCTGAGGGTCTGCTGGACCTCTCGGCAATCGCCATCTCACACGTGGAGCGGGGAGCTTTCAACGTGTCGACGAACCTCACCCGCGTCGACCTGTCGGGGAACTATCTGAGCGATCTGCTGGGAACGGGGATGAACTGCAGTCAGCTGGACATCAGCAGCAACTCGTTCACAGTGGTGAACCGGTCGTACCTGGAGCTGCCGTCGCAGCTGAAGGAGCTGACGCTGACGAGGTGCCCGCGGCTGACGCATGTCGGACGGAATGTCCTGCAGCGGAGTCTCCGGCTGGAGACGGTCAACATCAGCGGTAACGTGCTGCTCACTGAGATCGAGCACACCACCTTCAGTCACCTGGACCGCCTGAGGACGGTCGACCTGTCCAGGAACGCGCTGGAGAAGCTGCCGCGCAGTCTGTCGACGGCGACGCTGGAGACGCTCAACCTGACGGACAACAACTTCAGCTGCGACTGCAGCCTGCAGTGGTACAGCCGGCAGCAGCTCGCGTCGCCCATCACCTGCCGCCTCGGCGACTCGACGGCGCGTCTCGCTGACGGCCTGGCCCACGTGCTGTGCGAGCCTGTGTCGGTGACGGTGCGCCAGACGCAGGCCTGGGCTCCGCTCAACACCACCACTGAGTTGGAGTGCCAGCCGGCCGGTCACCCGGCGCCGGCGCTCACCTGGATCACCCCGCACCGCTATGTGTTCCACTGGGCTCCCGAGGCCGCCTCTGGCGCCGCGGATAGTCACGATCAGAGGCACCCGGACCGGCACACGGACCAGCTGGACACGCACCGCGAACTGGACCACTATCGAGTGCTGCCGGACGGTAGGCTGCAGGTGTCCGGTGTGGCGGAGCGCCACCAGGGACGCTACGTGTGCCTGGCGGAGGGCGACGCCGGCTCGGCGGCCGGCAGCGTGTACCTGACGGTCGGAGTCAGCAGTCTGCACGACGTGAAGATGATGGCGCTCCTGATGGCGCTCTCAGGATGTGTGACCGCCATCTCGTTCGCGTTCGTCGTCAGGCTCGGGATCTACATCTTCTACAAGTGAGTATATGGTTCTGGTTCGGAGCGGAGCGGTGACATATGGGTCAGGCTCGGGATCTACATCTTCTACAAGTGAGTACATGGTCTGGTTGGGAGCGGAGCGGTGACATATGGTGAGGCTCGGCGATCTACATCTTCTACACGAGATCTGCTCTTGGTTGGAGCCGGAACGGGGACACAATGGGTCAGGTCGGATCTACATCTTCTAGCAAGTGAGTACATGTCTGGTTGGGAGCGGAGCGGTGACATATGGGTCAGGCTCGGGATCTACATCTTCTACAAGTGAGTACATGGCCTGGTTGGGAGCGGAGCGGTGACACATGGGTCAGGTTTGGGTTATGCTGAGGCTGTTAAACCGTAGTGATCTGAGTTCGGAGGTTCGTTTTAGCATGACTCGTCTGTTGACTGATAATCACGAGGCTTGCCTTAACCACGACTGGTGGTAAACAATGTAGATTGCGTAGTAATCGGGATGGGCGGTCACGCCTATTTCTGGAACCGGAATGTCTGGAAAACAATGTATGCAGTCTTATCACGACCACTGCCAGGGGGGTACCGCCTCCCCCGGTTTGTCATGAATAGTAGAAAAACGGAGGTGCGCAGCGCCGCCAAATTTGACACAGCTTTTTAGCATTAATTACCCACATGGCGCGATTTTTTCTTCTAAGGTTATCTCAGGTCAGGTCACCAGATCAAGTCAAGTCCAAAAAAGTTTGTGGTCGTGCCACAGCCAAAGTGATTGACCGAACGGTTTGAAACTCACAGAGGATATCATGAGGTGATAAGTAGGTACCTGCAATTCGTATATCTCGATTTTGTTGTATATCGGTGATCAAAAGTCAGGTCGATTCAAAGGTCAGACAAAGGTCAAGTTGCGTGGTTTTGGAGATCTGGGGGGGGGGCGGCGGAAATCAGCCCCCCGTAGTTCATGGTTAGCACGAACACCTGGCAGTACGCGTGTTAACCCGCGTGGCGCATGGAAGGTAAATTTCCATTCCTCTTTCCAGTATTTTCTCAATAACTGTCAAAACTATGACAGATAGCGACGTCAAATTGTTGGGTATCCTTATTCTGCATCAATTATACGTCTTCTTATGAAAATGCACTAAAAAATTATACAGTACCTATGGAAATAATGACGTTTTAATGACGTTTATGTCAATGTCATGCCGTTTTTGGTAGCAAAACGATACATGCTCGAATGGGCGCCATATAACTATTTTGTTGCGGCGCCCTTAAGCCCCAATCATCATCATCATAAATGCTCGAAAAATCGTAGAAAATAGAGTTAAAAAGCAATTGCAAACGAAAAACGTGAAAAAGAAGGTAATTGCATTCTTTACAAAAAATGACTATCTTCTGAATTTTCATTTTGTTACCCCTAAAAATACAAATACAAATTATTGTTTCAGAAATTTCCCATAAAATCTAAGTTTTTCAAGATAATCCAGAAGCTATACAAAAGAGAGATTCGAGTATGGAACGATACCCAAAACAAATTTCAAAACGATATCGTTTATTTTGTAGTGACTGGATTGAGTTCCTCAACCGGCGCATTGCAGGGGGTTCGCGCCGAACACGAACTGCAGGGGGTGATTCCCCATGAGATCGAAAAAAAAAACTACGCTACGTAGCGACAAGCGGAAAACGGTGTCAGATAGCTCGAGACAAGCTCTATCAAAAGTATAGCAGTCTTTTCTTAGGTCAGATCAAAATTCAGGTCACCAGAGGTCATCAAAAGTAAGATTTTTCCGGTTTTAGGACTTCGCTCCCAGAAACCCCTAAATATATCGGAAACTATAAGAATTCAGCTAGGAACAAACGAGACAAAAATCGAAAGCCCTTGAAAAAATTCAAATCGTCAACATTGTCTTCAAGATTTTAGCTGAGGTCAATAGTTTAGGGGACAGAGGCCATCAAAGGTCAAAAAAGGCTTTATTTGGCAAAACTGTTTTCCTTGGAATAACATTTCACCTAACGAAGATAAGGAAAGTAATTGTTAATGCCATCGTGTTTTGTCTCGTCAAGGCGCTTTTTGATGCATGTTAAATGCTAACCTGTTTAGGTCAACTGATAAATTGTGACCTCAGCCGAGGTTCGTCATTTGGTGACCCAGGTAGGTCATGCTGCATACGGGGCGACGTGGCTCGACGAGACAAACATATTGCGTGCATCCGATCGTCTCTTATCTTATTTATCAATATTATTAGCAAAACAATGTTCGATGACCTCAGGTGCGAGTCACTGATGCAAACAATTATTGCACCTGGGTCAGCAAAATTAGCGTAAAATAACATTGATTTTAAAATAATAGGCTTGATCCCTACGCAAATCCTGATCCAACTCAAAACTGGCCTTTTGCACGACCACAAACATTTTTGGAGTAAGCGTCAGTTTGATGTGACCTGACTTGAGATGACCTGAAGCCAAACCATAACAAAGTTTCGGGTAATTTGATGCTCAAAACATCTGTACGAATCTCGGCGGTGCTGCGCGCCGCCGTTTTCCGCTACCTTCTTCGAACAAACCTGAGGGGGAATTAACTCCCCTGCAGTGCGCGGGTTAAGTATTAGTAACAAATGACTTCGTTTTTTAATATTATTACGGTTTGTTTTGTTGTATTGACCCGATACCGACAAATGAATGCTATTGCTGTATTTATGAGACCAAATTTGTCTAGGAACATGCTATATGGCCTAGGCCGTTCTTATGAAAACAAATTGAGCCATGGCTCTATTTTTTATGAAATGCTGACCCATTTTATACTATTAGCAAGTCGTTATTATAAAAAAAGTTGAAAACGTTAGCATGCTTAATATTATTGAGTTTCTTGGTTGTATTTTCGAGACATCCAACAACAGTTGGAACAGCAGATCAGAGCCTATGATTATTAAAAAAAATACGAGTCGTGGCTCGATTTTTTATAAGAACGGCCTCTGATCTTGACCTTTTATGGTTTTAGGTTGTGAAAATGGCTGCTACTATCGATTTATCCGTGTAAAATATCCTCCTTAACATTGTTGCATGACTTTCGTAGACTTATTGGTAACAGTGATCTGTTGTGACCTGATCTTTGTCTTGACCTTTGCTTACAATTTCACTTGTACTTAATGCAGGAGATGCAGTATACCTTTTAGAACACTTTGTGCGATAATAGTCTCAATCTAAGG
Source organism: Semibalanus balanoides (assembly GCA_014673585.1). NCBI lineage: Eukaryota > Metazoa > Arthropoda > Thecostraca > Balanomorpha > Balanidae > Semibalanus > Semibalanus balanoides. The sequence goes on from VOPJ01004805.1 coordinate 86,491, forward strand.
CTTCGGATGGAAAGTATGGCCCAAAAACTCATATCTTAATTTTGACCTGTGACCTGACCGTGACCTGACATGTGACCTTATTTTTACAAAAAAAAACTTTGGATATGCGCTAAATTCGTATCATTGAGAGCTTTCGATCGCCGCCTTGCGCGTTTCGCTACGGTCATTGATTTAGAAGATTTGAGGGGGTTAAGTTTACCCCCCCTCCCCTGTGCCGCGCGTTTGGCGGGAAACCCCGTCGCTGCGCAAGTTAATGTCGGCACCAGACTTGTGCCTGAATCCCAAAGTTGGATCTGGGATCCCAGTGTATCCCTCGGCATACAATGCATGAAGATCTTGGATCCCAGTGGATCCCTCATATCAAAATATATGAAGATATGGGATCCTTCTGGATCCTTGGCATAAAATGCTTCATGATCTGGGATGAAGATGTAAAAGAGCCTTAAGACCTGAGGCTCGTTTACATCTCTAATGTAAACGAGCCTCAGGTCTTGAAACACAAGATGTAGAGACTGACATACAAAAATTGCCTATTTTGCGTGTGCGGTATGTGATATGAAGATAACTAGAGCATGCAAATTACCTTGTACCTACCTATTAGCAAACATGTAAATTGTAATGGACATCCATATCATAGAATTAGCAAGAAGAATGTATCTACCCACCAGCGTTCCTGGATCCCGAAGCTGGATGTGAGATCCTAGTGGTCCCCTCAGCATAAAATACATCAGGAATCTTTGTGTACCCTGGGGTCCTGTGGTCCTAGTGGATCCCAGGACACGGGACAACTGACGATCCGGATCTCAGCTTGGATCCTGGATTACCAGGCACAGCACATGTTGGTCGACACTTTCTGTTTTCACAGCAGGTCAACTTCATCCAGAGTCGTGGCACACCTTTCATTTTGGCTATGGTGTTCACTGTCGACCGCCATACGCGGATCCTGTGGGCTGATCCGGTAGCCACTCCTCTGCATACTTTAATATTCCAATTGAGCAGGTATCGTTTATGAAACCACTCAAAATCCATCAACTATCACCAAAATTCCAACTCAAATGGATACCAATTAAAGATAAAATAAGACAATTCGAAGTACAATAAGGGAATGCTGCATTCGGAACATCCCATACAAACAGTCGCAGCTGTATCTGCTAACGTTAGGTCGTTGACGGACCGGGCATACCTCGCTGTCGTGACTCGGATAGCACCGTTAACAATGATGCCTGAGGTACTTTGTCACTTGTTTTAACTCATTTATGGACTATTCAAGTAGGGCGGTCAATATTCGGCCCGAGTCGGGCCTGCATCGTATCAAGTTAAGGAGATGACTTTGACCTTGGTGGTCCGGGGCATCTGGGAGAAAGGAGTCTGGTCATGACCGATCTTTCTCGCTGCGTGTGAGTCACTGGTACAGCAGAGAAGTTCAACAATGAAGCCAGAGACTGGTAGCCTGGTCGTTGTACTTAAAGGGACACTGCCACCTTAACATTATATTTGAGTTGAGATAGCCATTCTCCGTGCTAGGCATTGGAATTATGTATAGTATAAGTTAAAACGGGGGGGGGGGTCCAAAGTCCAGTTGGTAGCATGGGCGTGACTTCTCCCTCTGGCCCATAGGGTTACATGTAAAATGCACTTTTCAAGCCAAGTCTCGAGGACTTTCTTCCAAAAAACATATAAAGTCGAATTCTATATAAATATAGTTTGAACGTCTTTATTTCGATTTCGGGATCAAAATTGTCAAAGCCCTCAACGGTTCTAAGTTATTTAGCCCCCAAAGTATGCGATTCGGGTCGGCCGCGACTGCTTTTGCTTGGAGTACCCAACATGGCCGCCGTCATTAGAACAACTCGACCAATTAGGCACGGATCGGCAGCGCAATGCTTAAACCATACGTGATATATGAGGTTTTGACGATCGAAACAAAAGCGCCATACACGCGGAAAATGATGCAGCCATATCCTGGTAATATTATTCCAGATCATTGGTTCTGTGCACCAAGGTATTCTGGTGCTGACCTTCACTTTTTGGTATGCGTTTTTATCTTTATGTATATTTCTAGTGTATACTAAAGAAAAACTTTGGAGTACCCAGTATTCTAGTGCCCTGAAGTTAAAACAACCACCGAGGTCGAATCACAAAGAAATTTGAGTTTGGTTTTGACATCTGTAACATCCCCAGTCCCTCCCCAGTGTATTTGAACCCTGTGTATTTGAACCCCCTGATCCGTTGACCTCGTCACTCTTTACTAAATGTTGATGATAGTTGACTTGTTTTATATTTGGCCATACATTAGCCGTACATATGGCAGCGTGAAGGTTTTCTCTATTCCCAAAATTCCTTCATATGACGTCATCAGCCCAAATATTACAACTTAACTTTTTATGAAATTGGGCGCTGTTTGTGAAAAACAAATGTCATAATCGTGTTCGGGAGCAATTACTTAATATTTGGCACCACAAGCGGCGTACATTTGAGAACTTTTGAGAAGGTGGCAGTGTCTCTAAAACTCATCATCATAAACACGTATATCATCATCGAACAGTCGAGGAAGGAGTAGAGCGTACCAGACTAGGGAAACACTTTTTGGCGTTGCAGTCTTGGATGTTATAGCGGGGTCGTCACTACACCAGTCGTTTTTTTCGTAGTACTGCCGACTGCTGGCCGGCTGGAACCGACCGGTCCGGCCAGTCGTTCAGCCTACTTACCCCGGCTGACGAAGGGGGAAAGTGGCTGGGACTGGCCGTTGCTAGGCGGTAATATCCCGACAGCGAGATATCCCGGTTGTGATATGCACCTTGAAAGTGAAGCTGCGAAGGTGTTTTGTTGCAAGCTTTATTTGGATTTGACTTAGTTTCTTAAAAACAATCACGTTTTTTGTGAACTTGGCATTAAAATTTGTTTGAATATATGACTTGTTTCAGCCTCACATTGGCTTACCTGAAGTTCATGATGACCCACGACCAGGTCACAAGCCCGGATCATCAAAATCATCCTGCCCATTCTGTTGGGCTAGCAAGCTTCCTTTATCGCCAACATGTAAGCTTCCTTTACCTTTTCCTCTGTTCCTCTGTTCTGGATTAAGCATACCTATTGATTTCAAGTTCGGCTAACTACGCAGACATTGTGGCAGGTGTCGCGCCAGCGCCACATATGTATCGCGGTCTGTTGTTCCCTGCTGGGCCTGGGCGACGGTCCCCTCCCTCCCCTCTTCCCCTCCCCAGCCATGTCAGCGGACGGGAGCCGGGCGTGGCGTGATTGTCATTGATTTTTGATAGCTGGCGCGGCATGTCTGGTGCCCTTTAGCTCGTGCCTCGCAGCGCTCAGGCTAGGCATTAAGACACTGAACTTTACGCGAGCGGACAAGTGAGGTTGGTTTATGCACGAGTTCGTTGACACTCTTAAAGTTCAGTCAGCTAGATGCTGACTTTATGTGACCTATGCTGACACTTTATCAGGCCCAGGTCGAGCACTTCAGCCGCTTTACACGGCCATCAGCGACTCTGTAAACGCATTCCCAGCTCGTATGTCTTTGGATCCGCATCCATACAAGCGTGTTCCCTTGCCATCCTGATAGCCCTTATTCAATGCAATATATCATTATTTACAATGTTTCGTCTCACGTTAGGCGTTCGCATTGGCGCGTGGCACCAGTGCCGTCAAGGTATCAAGAAAACGTTTTTCCTGCTATAGTGAAAAACCGCAGGACCTTCAAAAATAATACTTCATTGACTTGTCTTTATGTCAGAACACGGCTTGGGCTATATTAAGCTGAAATTTGGTGTGTGGTTGAGACTGGGCACTGGCAATGTTGACCGCAAGTTTAATATCACTGCCTGGTCACACTGACGTGCCACGTGGACATACACACCACTTAATTCCATAACTGAGAAACGGCTGGAACGATTAAGCTCAAATTTGGTGTGTGGTTTGAGACCACAACACTGAATAGCTAAGCAGAGTGATGGAACAAAGTTGATATAGGTAAACAATATAAAACTAATCAGTTTCAGCGCAAAAAAGGAACATGTAAGTGGACCGTAGTGTTAATTGACAGCAGACGAATTTCCTTGCTACCGGGTTTCTACGGGCTCGCTCGTCCTTCGCCGATTAAGGCGTCCTACTGTTTCAAAGTCCCGTACGTTACTATCAGCTGCCTTCGGTGAGGCGCGCTGATTGTGGTCAATTATTCGGAGGATGGTAATCAGCTATCCTGGGAATCTTTTAGCTTCCGTCGGTGTATATTCTCGAATCGCACACTTTGCCGGTGCATTAATGTTCCCGTAGTATCAGTGTGGAGGTTTTACTGCTCCCCAGAAGCCAATTCAATCTAAGCACGCCGTTTCAATTTGGGGCAGGAAACGATTGTGCCCTGACCCTGGTATATCCATATTGTGAACCCGGTTTATTGTGTGCCCACAGAGCAACAGCGCGGTGTGCTCGTATTAAAGCCGGACCCAAGCTTCTGATGTGGAGGCGATTAAACTTGTTCCCCTTTTCATCCCTGCTCCTGTTTTCCATTCGTTTGTCATCCCATCTCGACTAGTATCGTCCCCTGAGCTCGCACATGAACTCTCTGTGGATGACGATATACCCACCTTGCTCAATGTATGCATTGCTATCTGTG
>VOPJ01004806.1:0-64427 GCA_014673585.1 Semibalanus balanoides
CCCCCCGCTCAATAATTTTTTTTGAAGCCACATAGGGCAGCTCAACTATTTGAGCACCCACAATCATTTTGATAAAACCACACCCCTGTCTCCAAGCCTTTTGGCACGACCCCATAGCACCCAACCAGTTACTACCTGGCACCCCTACATCCACTTGTCATCCATCCTTTCACCTATGCCCACAGCCTCAGCGTCACGGACCTGTCTTCCTCTCGTCACGGCCTCGATCGTGACTTATTATCCACCGTCACTGCCCGCTCGGCGCTCTCCCTCCTCTCCCCCTCTCTCCGCCCCACTCTCTCCTCTCCCCCTTCTCACCTTGCCGTTCCGTCTGCGGCAGTGAAAGTGAGACTCGAGCAGCATTGCAGCGCCACAGACCATGGCCATGCCGCTGGCGCCGACCGTCACCCAGAGCACGTGCTGCTCCCTGGCGACGACCCCCGCGCGCCGCCAGCTCCGGCTGCGGTCGTCGCCATGGCAGCGGTACTTGTTGCACGCCTGGTAGCTGACGCCGATGAAGAGACCCAGGCAGACGATCACTTGTGCGATGGTCGAGCGCAGTCGTACTGTGTGTGTCGGAGAAAGAGAGGACGAAATCAGTCATCCAGTGTCACATGAGATTCGTATCCCGAGGCTCATTAACTCGCCAAAGGCAAGGATAAGACGATGACATATGAAGTAATAATACATTATGGAAATTGAATTGCACAAATAAAGTTGAGAATATGAACGCGTTAAATGCTTCTGAAATCAAAACATCTCACATCCCATTTATCACCCTGATTGTAATATATTGTGGACTTTTACCCGACACAATGATTGTAAAACAAAATAGCATGCATGGTACATAGCTTTGATAGTTTTGTCTGAAATCAGCAGAGAACAGGAAGTGAGAACCATCTCACATTTGTTATGGCTCCGCAAAAAAATTTATCCCCGATCACCATTTACCAGTAATGATGACCACTGCTGGCCGGCCACTTCATTGCCCCTGACAATACCTGGCACGTAGCCAGGATTTTATCAGGGGGAGGGCACGTCGAGAACAAAAACATTTTGCTCCTCAGCCATATGCTGCTGACCGAGGGGGAGGGGGTATGGGTCGGGTTTTCAGAGAATTCCATTCCATCCAGTGTGAATTTATTTTGCTCAGGGGGGGGGGGCATGGCGCCGTGCCCCCTCCCCTTGGCTACGTCCCATGACAAGACCGCCCGGCGCCCATACTGGCAGCTGCAGAATGCACGGTCATTGTGGTTCGATCACCGGCTTTACTGGCGCTGGGAGGCATGGTGATATTGATGAATCACCACTCACCCATCACCATGGTAACCATCATTAGTCATTACCAGTACGGCAGGCGAGCAGGGTGTTTACCAGTGGTGATGATAGATATAAATACACCTGACAATGTTTACAGCAATCGGTTTAAAATAGCGATAAAATACGTCACCACTTTTTTCGAATTTGCCATATCTAGGTTAGCTTTAATTAAAAAAAGAAAGCAATCAAACTGCTTCTACGTAAAAACACTGTTAACATATAACCCAATTCGTTACGAAGCGCATTCCATCGGTACTCCTGTAAAGCTTTTCTCACGGCCCGCCGTGTCCGGTCCTAGGCCGGCATTCTTTCAGCCGACCCAACGCTTCCGGTTCCGACAAACCAGTTCCGGCCGGCAACGCATCGCCTTGTATCGTGCGTTACCTGATCTGGAGCCGCAGCGGGAGACATATCGTGAGTCGAGACGAGAGCGTCCACCCGAGCTTGAAGCACGGACCGTGAGCTGGGCTGCCAGTCATCGTTCTCCCAGCCCGGCCCGGTGAAAGCGCACGACTAACACGACGCGTTGCGTAAAAACCGGCCGAGGCGTTCCATGTGACCGGAGTTTACGTGTACCGGAGTTCTGCTATCCCGCTCCTGCGGTTGTCACGAGGCGCTTGGCTGCTCCCAAGCCGGTGGACGTAAACAGTAGTGGTGGAGTGGGGAGGGGGAGAGATCAGGGTCACCTCCCTTCACCCTCCCTCGCTCTCTCCCTTGGCATCTCTCCCCTCGTGATTGTCCGCGTTATCAATGTTGGTCATCGAGAACTGGTGCAGAGTGAGACCCGACATGTTCGGCACGACGCCCGCCGAGTGGGCCACAGTAAAGCCGCATGGCAGGCGCCGATCCCGGATTTCGGTCAGGGGGAGGGGCGCGACATACGAAAAGTTGCGCCCTCCGGGCCCGCGCCCTACGGGCGCGCCATTAGCGCGACCCGGCTCAGGGGGGGGGGCACGCCCTAGCGCCCCCTGGAGCCGCGCCTGCATGTCGCAAGGAGTCGTAGCACTACAACAATCACAACAACCCTTATCTCCCGCTGTGCTTGTTCTTGTAGCGTACCATCACTGACACTCGGCGAATTCCTAACACCTGCTGAATAAGCCAGCTTCCCTGTGTTGCGAAACGTGCCAGCCGACCTCTGCGCTGGCCGTGCCGACCGGGACCAGCGGAGGGCGGGGGTCAAACAGTGTGCTCCATCTCGAGCCCAGTCCGCTGAGCCGCCGGCCGCCGCACCTCGCCTCTGGTACACCGGAGAGGCCCGGCTCGTCCGAAGAATGCAACTTAGCACGGAGCGCATATCGGTGGCCGGCGTTGTTTACACGGAGGCCCCCTGCGGCCTGCAGTCGCCGGGAGAAACATGCTATCAGCTGTTTGTCTGCGGCGGTTGGTGTCGGGTCCTCTCTGCAGAGGATCAGAGGTATCCGGGTGGGATGGGAGCGGTCACATGATCGGACCGTGAAGAAGTGTAACCATGTGGGGTCGATCGCCTGTACGCAGGCCACAACCACGGCGCAGTACCACAGGAGACCGGCGCTCCCGCCGGCCTCTGTTCACTTAGCTGTCTGGCTGGCATGCTTAGTACCTTTTCGGTGTGCAAGAAAACACCAAAGCAGAGCTGGCTATGCAAGTTGTTTCAAGGCCGGAGATTAAGAGTCACCACACCGGGGTGCAGCCCAACATCGCGGTTACGACACTCGAGCGCGTGCAGCCTAGTTCACCAGGTCTGGCACCACTGGTGCTGGGAATACAGCCGGAATGCTGACCTCTGACGTCACAACTCACATCAGTGCATTATGGGTGACACGTGTCTCGTCCGTGAAGTTAGTGACTTATTCAGCGACGGACTCAGATTTGGCTCAGACCTCGGCTCAAGATCATTTCTGGCACGTTGATCACGCACATGACATTTATTTTGCTACTCAATGCCATCTTCAAGGTCAAATTCGAGGTCAAGTGGCGAGGTACTGCATAACGTCCCGAGTTTATTGCCAGATCCTTCCAAAAATAGTCTCTGATAGGGTCCATATATAACGTCCGTCACCATGATCTCAACCGTGACCTTTGACCTTGGAGGTCAAATTTGAGGTCAAAAGATGGGGTACCGCTTAACGTCCTAAATTTATTGCGGACTCCTTCCGAAAGTGCTTCCAAATGATTAACAGGATCCATAAATAACGTCTCTCACCGTGACCTGACCCTTGACCTTTGACCTTGGAGGTCAAATTCGAAGTCAAAGGACGGTTACCAAATAACGTCCCGAGTTTGACCTATTCCCAGATCCTTCCCCCAAGTCGTCCCAGATGATAGACAGGGTCCATGCCTTACGTCTGCCAACGTGACCTGACCCATGGCCATGACCTTTGACTTTGAAGGTCGAATTCGAGGTTAGAGGACGGGGTACCACATAACATCCCAAATTTATTGCAAAATCCCTTCCAAAGTTGTCCCAGATGATAGGCAGGGTCCATGCCTTACGTCTCTTACCGTGAACTGACCCGTGATCTTTGACCTTGGAGGTCAAATTCGAGGTCAGAGGTCGGGGTACCGCATAACGTTCTGAATGTATTCACGTTATATGTGAACGTTATATATGGACCCTGTCCATCATCTGAGACCACTTTGGAAAGAATCCGGCAATAATTTTGGGACGTTATGCAGTACCCCGTCATTTGACCTCGAATTTTACCTTGGATATGACCTTGAACAACACAATGAAGCTCATATTCGAGATCAGAATTCCATAATTGACCTTGGAATGAAGTTGGGCCAAATCTGAATCTGTCGCTGTATATAATAAGTCAGGGACGGTTCCAGAGGTGGTCGCTGTATATAATAAGTCAGGAACGGTTCCAGAGGTGGTCGCTGTATATAATCAGTCAGGGACGGTTCCAGAGGTGGTCGCAGGGCCGCGGCCGTCCCCACGACAGAACGCCAGAAGGGCGCCCCACGGGCTGGCTATCCATCGCCGGGCACCGCCACCCGGTGTTCTCGGTGCCCTGATTGCTGCTCATTGCCGAGATGGCACCGCCTGATGGGCCTGTTCATCGCCGGGCACCGCCACCCGGCGCCCGCCAATGAACAGCCCAGGAGCACTCAGCTTCCATATTCTGAAAACAGGGCGCCCCTCAGATCACTGTTGGTGCCCCTGATATCAGAATCGCAGGGCGCCGCTCAGACCACAAGGCGCCCCTAAATTGGCCTGCGGCCCCCTCCTAAAAAATCGTGGATCCGCCCTTGTTAAAAGCCGCTGAGTAAGTCGCTAACTTCACGGACGTCATTGTGTAGCACATTACGCCAGTCAGTTGGTGTCATAACTCGACCAGCAACGACTAAAGCCAAGGTGTCGTGTCGCAGACACCTCGCGGGCTGCCACCTCGGGCACCTCGAGCTGCCAGCGTCCTACTGTCTCGAGCAGCAGATGAATATCGCAGACACCTCGGGCTGCCACCTCGGGCACCTCGGGCTGCCAGCGCCGTACTGTCTCGCAGCAGATGAATATCGCAGACACCTCGGGCTGCCACCTCGGGCACCTCGGGCTGCCAGCGTCGTACTGTCTCGAGCAGGAGATGAACTCGGCAGCGAGGTATAGTTGAACGGGTGGACACAAGTGCAGAACCGGAGAACTAATGCGAAATTCAGGGCCGCTAAGTTTTCGGCTGAGCTGAGTTTGCAGAGAGCAGGAATTGCACTGCTTTTGGCGGTACCAGTCTCCTGCAAAGTATATATATAAATGTCTCCTGCGTGCGAAAAGATTCCACTTGTGCAGGCGGGGAATTTGCAGCCGGAAATAGGTACAATCGTACACGGAAAAAACATAAATATGATTTCGAAATGTGATCTCATAGTGCCTTTTACAAATATACAAATTAAATGTTATAAAATACAAAAATGCAGTATAATAGTGTCTCCTGCATAGTTGTGCTTAATTAACAAACAATTCTCGTCAGGTAAGAAATGGATGCAAGTTATTATTATTATTTATGGCTGCATAGTGCATAATTTCATTGCTTTTTTGTTTTGTTTCGTGTCGAGAGGATTCCAGACCTTATTCACGGACCAAGTGTCACTGATTAGACTCGCTTAAGAGTTGAGTAATTATGTTCGGAATTGAGGTAATAATATCTTCGACTTGTACTCTATTATATGAGGATTCGCCGTCGAGCAAATACAATGTCCAGGGAGTAAACAGGAAGACGGGCGTCCTCGGCAAATGAACTAATTGTTAGTACTGTTTATTTCAAACCGCGAGTTATCCCAAGCTGAATTTGACCACGGCGACTGAATGTTGTTCTCGCGTTTATCAGTCCGCCGGGTCCGCATTCTCCCTGAGCATTCGCAAACAAATTAGACAGAGGTATATTTAAGTGCAATGAATAACCACTCATTCTCTCTGTGGCTTGGTAATGATACTCACTGCATTGCATAATACTGGCTCGGACATTCAAACATAATATCTATCTAATTATTGCTTTGGATTGTAGAATCGCTCCCTGAGAAAAAGGTGAAATCATATTCTCCTGCCACTTCTCACTGTACGCACATCCAAAATGTAAACCAGTGGCAGCTTAACCCTCAGATCAAGCTGCTCTGTACATGCAAAAAGATGGGGTAGAAGAGGTTAGAGGAGACTGATATCTTTCTGTTACACGGCTGAGGCGCTTCACTTGGGGGGATGGCATCATTTTATATAGCCTCCGCAATGATCTCCGCACTACAGGACTCTGATCAAATAAAAATATGCGCTGAAGGACATATCAGTATTAGCGTCCTACGTTTTCAAAACTCGCTCGCCACGCGCCTATATTTGGTTATCAGCTCAAGCGAATGGAACCGTCTAGAGAGACTTATAGCACAGTCAATTACAAAAGATGTTTGACCGTCGCCATCGAAGTCCGGTGGTCGGACAGTTTGCCCTCGGCGCTAGAATCAAAGAAAATTGGCGATCTATCGCTGATACCGCAGGAATGGGAAAGGCCGAGATATGTTTCGGGTTTGTATTTTATTCGGTTGTCTGGCTTACCTGCTACTGAATTATAACCATTTCTATTACGCTCAGTGTTCGATCTTGGTTCAGGTCAAAGTCATCCGGAAGGTCAACGGTCAATTGACCGATTACCGGTCATGAGTAAGGAGCTTTGTATACTCAACTTGATGAGGCCGGCTCTGTCTATATTTATCGATTATTAAAACGCAGTAAATGACCATAGAACATGTTTTCTAGTTTCTCGCGCTATGTACTATCTCTGGTCAAATGTAAAACAAAGGAATGGATATATGCACCAGAGTTTTATATTATAATATATCTTCATTAGTGTAATATTATTAATTTGCATTTCGTTATGTGCGATGCTGTTTGGAACGATCGTGGCGCGCTCATGTCCGATATTAGTTTCAGATTATGTCCGAGTCTCTCGAGCTCGCACACGATGTGATTTCCAATTTCAAATTTTGTCTTTTGAAAGGTTTCATCAGTCATTTTGTGGGAGATTATGTCGGAACTTTTATACAACCTGCTACACACATTCATTGGGATCATCTCATTAATATATATTCCTTTTTTTGGAAATTCGTTAAAAATTATATGTCGTTGAATTTCCCAAAATTTTTAATTTCAGCAAATTTCACAAATCCGAGATAGAAGTTTGATAGCCCAATGGATTACTTGTCGTTTGGTGTATAACAATTTAGTTTATCGTCAAAACTGTACGTTTGGCAGCGTTTCCCGCAAACCCTCATTTTTCAACAAAAAACGCGGAACAAGACGTCACTCTTACGTCATTTCCGGTTGACCTATCATAGCCTCGTCTTTTTTCTATCGAACAGAATGTGTAAAAATTGATCTAAGGATAAGGTACTGAAAGTTTTGGTGAAAATACCGACTCGTTCGTTTAGGAGATATTGCAGAATAACGGGAGGGGGCTATAAATAGCCCCCCCCCCCCCCAGTAACTCGCGGGTTAAATGCCATCTGGGTGGGTATCCAAACCTCAAACACTGAAGCATATTCGACGCTGTCAAAGGAAAACTATGCGATAGAGCACTCCAAGATAGCCGTAATGTCACGAGAGGTACGATGCGCAAAATTATGGAATTCCATCGACATTTTTCCATTTTATTCCATATCCAGGGGTGAAATGCGTGTTTTTAAAACACTATGCACTATATATCGTAGCATCATTATCATTTACAAGATCGCCTCAGGCTTATAGCGCACTCTTTCCTGGATGGGCCTGAGGTTGCTCAGGCGCCACCTTCCTCGGGCCGGGGGTGGTAGTTTAGAACACCACCCGCACTTCTCTTTCTCAACCAGTCGGTCTACGTACTGGGACCATAGACATAAACCTTAAATATCTCGGTTCTCGATTTGTGCTAGATCAGAAAAGGCGCATTTATCGAGACACTATTTCGTCTGAAATTGTCTCGCGTTCTAGTATGTACAACTATTAGAGAACCTGTCACCGAGAGGTTCATCAGAGATATTAGTCAAGTCGTTGACTACTCAAATAATCCTTATCCAGATTTAAGGACATATCTCCAGATATCCCCTCAAATATTTACTTCGACACTATGATAGCTAGAGTTAAATCATGTATAAAGAAGCCATTAAGATTAATATAGCTATTTAAATTTGAAATAATCGCAATGTATATAGTCTTCAAATATTCACCTCAGGTCAATTAAGTTATTGGGGATCCAGAGGTCATCAAATGTCAATAAAAATAGCATGATATTTTGGTAAAATATAGTTTTCCTGAATATAGCTTTTTATCTAAAAATAACACATAACTCAATTTCCAAACACTTATCAGTGTTCCTCTCGTCAACGTACAGCTCTATGAAACAATATACATGATGTATCCTCATGATGATGGTTCTCAATATATTCAAATTTATAGAGGAATATCAGGGTCAATAGAGTATACATTATGTAGTGATCATACCAGATAGGTCAATGTTGCAATATGGGACGATACAAGATCTGGAAAAGTGAACGATAACTCATAATAAATTAATAGTGGTGTATTACTCACGTCCTCGTTCTCTATCTTCTTATATCAAGAAGTTATTAGCATAAATCATATTATGCCTTAGGATGACCTTCAAGATGACCTCAGATGACCCTTGTAGAGATTCTTTTTAGAGAAAACAATCTGACACTATTATAGGTTAATTATATCTCAAGAATAAGCTAAAAAAACTATATGATTTACTGAAAAAATCACTGATCCAAGTGACAATACTATTAAATTATTCAGATATTAAAGATAGCCCATCGATTTCTATGTTATTTCTCACAGTTTCACAATATATAAACTCTCGGTATGCCTGTAGTCAAAGTGAAATGGAGACCTGACCTTAGGTTCCCTGATTATCTCAGAATAATCCGATGATATATCCAGAGCTCTTGAAGATAGTAGCGCAATAGGTGCCTTCTTATATGTAACCCTGTCAAGTAGGAATTTTGACGATCAAAATAAGACAGTTGTATATCGCTTAAACTGTGCTTAGAGAGGTGGATACGAAAGAAAGGACCTCTCTAGCCAGTATCGGTAAGTGGCTGCGGAGTCACTCGCTGGCGACACCTAAGGCTGTTGAAGCTGACCGACCCATGACAAGTAAGAACCTTGTGAGGAACTCATTTTCTAGAAAGCACTGGGGACAAGAGGATGATCGTCCTAAAGGGTGGGAGCTTATTTATAGTTATGTACTTGAACCGAATGATATTTTCGGCGACGACTTACGCGTCCGCAATTAGTACGCCAGACTACTCTACACATCGCGAGATTGATAGAGCAGTGAGGATAGGGAGAGCCTCTGCTAATATAGAGCCCACAACACTAGAGCTCGCACGGCTGCGCCGTGTGCAGCGCGAGTGAGATGTTACCAGACAATGAAGTGGGGAGTGCTCTGTCGCACGCAATGTTTAGTCCAATCGGTGAATCGATTCTATTGGAAAATGTGTTCAAGTTTCAAGATAATATCAGACTGATAACCTGACGGATATGCAGTCGCACATAGAGCACGAGTATTGTCACACGAAATTCTACCTCATATGGAGAGAAAGTCTTAGCTAGTCGTGCTATATCTGTGATCACTCGATTACACTCAAATTCACAAATAGAACTACGAGACGCGCGTAGCGATGACAGCCTAGCTGATAGATACGCAACATATTCGACGACGCACATCCGGCAGTATTGCTAGCACTTATCCCTACTCTTATGTCCGCTATTGTGACGATAAGTGCATCTAGGACCATATATACATACTGTACAGCAATGTAGTCAGAAATACTACGCTTCGAAGATCATGTGGTATGCAACGCTGTAGCTCATCGTAATCTGAACGTGCCTCCTAATTTCGGAGGCATGCGATTACGCAGAGGGTCGAGATGCCTGACTCCGCGTCCGTCTCTCTTTCTAGTAAAGTGACTCTACTGTCTTTCATCGAGACATGTTCATTGCGCACTCAGGCATACTGTCTATAGAGAGCTGAGTCATGCGATGGAGTCGATACCACGCGCGTCCACGCGGCACACATCTAGCCAGCCTACATACTCTTGTAAGAGCCGTGTCCTCTCTCTTCTCTTTATTGATTACTGTACAGGTAACACGAGTCCTTTACTAGAGATCTCGGGGACATGTTTGTCTCACCAATAATAGAAGCATCCTCTAGACGGGTACGGACCATGGTTCACCTATGCAGAGATAATGTACCTGCTATCGAATTTACTCCCGTGGGTGTCAGAGGAATGAAGTCTGCATATGATACAGAGACTGGCAATGCTCAGAGAAAGACCACGCACGCTAAGATAGACGCAGTATTTAGGAGAGTGTTCAAGATCACACTGAGAATGGTACATGACATATCAGTCAACACATTATGCGGGGAGAGAGGTCACGTCATCACATCAGAGAGTACTTCCACAGAGTCTCATCCTCGAGCCGCCGAGCGTTCGAGAGGAGTCATGCTAGAAGCATGTATAGCCCATATGGTAAGAAGATAGTACGCCGTCCGTACAGAGCAATGATATCAGACGCTAGCACCACTAGACTTCTCAGAGCAGAGAGAGATGAGCAAACACAAGTATATCATCTAGAGAACCATGTATTTGGGGCGGCCATGGCAATGCTGTTCTCCCCATAGAACCAGTAGTGTTCCGGATCTGATAGTAGCAAGAGGTCTTCAGCCCGAGGACACTCATCAGCATGGAGAGCAGGATATGTCGCTCGACTGCGACGCAGAACCTGTGAGCAGAGGGAGATTACTGCCGTGCGCACGGGTGGCGTGTTCCTTGCGCTAGAGAGACACCTTGCGCGCACACTAGAAAGATCTCGCCAGGTTGAGTAACATGGAAGAAATCGATCGTCACGGCCATAACAACATCGGCACTTGGAGGCATTACCAAGCTACCTTATACAGCATCGAAGTATAGAGAGGAGAGGAGCGTCAGTCATAGAGCAGAAATCCGACGAGGCATATTTTCAGGTGCAGAAAGTCTATCTATACGGCGATGAGCGAACCGCGTGGCATAAGAGGCCCGTGAGGATGCAACAGTTAGAATGTCGTAGACATAACTGTGCGCACAAGCAGCGCATGTCACGACTCGATGGACATCGTAAAGAGAGGGCGCAGTCGAGAGGAAGTGCACGCAAGCGATGTCCAACGCGCCACTATGAAGGATGCGCACAGCTCGAGGGACGTCTTATTGAGGCAAAAACCTGCTCCAGTCGCTGTGGCAGCGCGAGAATCGGATACTAGGTGTGTGGCAAGCAGTCGTCCCGCACTGTGACGTAACATGGTGTCTTTTCTCCGTGGCGGATCTGTGGGCACGGGATTCTGTCTGCGAGCATGTCTTAACTGTTCTTGACCATGTGTACTCTCGAGCGAGCCATGGGATCGCTATGCCTCGCTGAGGACTGCGACGAATTAGAGAATAGCTACGATATGTAGCGCGAGGTTGTCACTTGTAATGGCTGGTTTGAGTATGTCTCTTTGTCTGTGTTTCTCGTCTCATCGTCTGGGTTTCTGTAGTCGTATGCTCTGCCTGGTCATGTACTGAATTTTCGGTGATTGCATGGCTCAGTTCCGTCAAGCACACGAGTGTGTTTCTTGTGCGTAATCTCGTCTAGCGCTGTCTTAATGTCGGCTGTCGGGTATATGTTCGGAGCGTGTATCATTTCAGTATGATATGAGTGCTATGGCACGAGATATGCTCATTTGGTTAATGCTGTATCCTTGTTTTGCTTGTATAATCTCTATTTGGCTAGGCAGAAATATATACTTTGTCCTGTACTGTTTCTTACTTTTTTTTTTTCTCTCTACTGAGTTTCTTTGTATTCTTCGGTTTACATCACGGTTCATACATAGCAGACGAACTCTTGAACGTTATCAATCATCAACCAGCGGCATATAACTGCTGTATCGCACGTACAATATAGCATTCGATATGACGAACTACAACACTCGCAAATATCAAAAATCACGGGCGACGATGAACCTGGTATACAGCGGATCCATTGACGACAATCGTTGCCGGTGCGTGACATTAGCGCTTTCTGAGTTAGATGGCGGCTACTTAGCAGATACGGTTACAGAAGCCAGTTAATCACAACAATGCGTGCGAACACCAGAGGACAGGGTTTGCTTGGGGTACGCAGGATAGTATAATCTTCTCTCTGAGCGCCTCATGCAGGATGAGATTTAGGAGTGAATATTATACTAAAAAACTACCTCACTGCTGCTGTAATATACCGTAATAGGCCAATGCAATATTCTGGTCAGACGGCTGGCTGCAGTGGCGGATTGTTGAAGCCACGGTCGTCCACCACGATGAGTCATTGCTATAAGATAACCGCATGGTGCAACAAGAGGAGCGATAGAGACATCCCTCTGAATCTGAGGGTTAGGGAAAGGGAAGCGGATCTAAAGGAAAGGGAAAGGGAAGCGGATCTAAGGGAAAGGGAAGCGGATCTAAGGGAAAGGGAAAGGGAAGCGGATCTAAGGGAAAGGAAAGCGGGCCCCTCTTAGTCAGGTATTGTTGGCCGAGTCCACAAGGCCAGAAACGACGCGAGCCAAAATTAGAAAACCAGTAATCTTCTCGTGTCTTTTAAAGGGACACTGCCACCTTAACAGTATATTTGAGTTGAGATAGCCATTTTGGCTGCTTGGCATTGAAATTATGTATGGCAGTAGTTATATAAACAACCAACTGAGGTCAGAATCACCAGAAGCAAATTCGAGTTTTGATTTTGCATCTGTAAACATTCCAGTACCCCAAAATGATATTTTGAAATTGGCCCATGTTGTATGTCCGATGTCGTTTTGTCTCTACGTTGTCGTGCTAATTGTATTAAAAAACAGTCGACTTGTTACGTTTGGCAATAACACCTTTAGCCATTATCGCACCTAGTCATAAATTTATAGAGACAAGGATGTAGTTGTTTTTCATCCCAAAAATGCGCTTCATATGACGTCATCAGACCAATATAAAAACGGTGGTTTGTTTTTATAAAATTGAGCACCTTTTTTGTGAGAAGAGCAGAAATGTCATAAATGCTGATCGAGTGTTCATAGCCAAGCATTTACTTCAATCATATTTTGCTACCACATGAAATGGAGACGTTGGACCACGTTTAAGAACTTTCTCTGGAAGGATGGGCAGTGTCCCGCTTCTGAAAATAGCATCAGGCATTAATAGACTATTTGTATATTTAAGTATTTTCATAATTGAGGCAAAATTTATGCATGCGCGGCGATTCTGGGCATACGGAGGGGGGCGGAAGGGGAAGCCGCGCCCCTTCTGAAGGAGTCGAACCAGCCGGAGACCTCCTTCCTCCAGCAAGTTGCAGGATTTTAGCATTTTGCATCCTGTGGGGGCTGTCACTGACCCCCGCTGACACCAAACCCATGGCTACTCCCCCCCCCCACACACTCCAAATTGTGTGGCGACGCCACTGTACTGATGTGAAAGATCAAGGAGGCACGCTGTTTACCAACCTACTTCCTAATTCGGTCATCAAAAATGTGAAATAGTGTGACTGTGCACTGTGCGCTATGAAATGATATTGTTGCTGAAACTTATCCGCATTCACCCTTGGCAAATGGTAGGTATTAGAGTTTAATATTTCCTCGATTATAAAACCTCAAAGCATAGTCAACTGTGACTTACCTATTTACCAGCGCTGCAGCTAAGCCCTTAGACCAGTCACTGGCGGATCCAGAACTTGAGCATGGGGGGGGCTAAATTTCAAAAAGTTTCATCAAATTCGAAAAACTCATCGGATTTGGCTTCCTTGTACCCTACTGAACAGTTTAAAACAGATATGCATTGGTAAAAGTTATTAAATTTCCCTCTACAGTGGAAAATATGACAAATTTCGCCGATTTCAGGCAATATGGGGGGGGGCTAATGCCCCTGCCGCCCCCCCTCTGGATCCGCTAGTGAAACCAGTCGGGTCAGCTCAGTAGATTACAGAAGAGACGGAACAGACCAGCTGTTTTAATACCGAGCATACTGCCGAAAAGACGGGATGTATCGTGTCCGACTTGTATCCGACAAAGGGTGGTCTAGACGGTTTATGTCGTTGCTACGCGAGCCGGCTTTTGATGCGCACAAAGCGCAGTGGCTAAACGCCAGCATTGGCATTGAAATTAGTCGACGCGTAGGAGCTCGGTTGTAAATTGAACGGCACGGATGGTGGATTTAAGACCGCGTGAGACCCCGTTTTTTGGCGATAATTTGTGAAGAAATGGCCGAATCCGAGTCAAATTTTCGCACAGTCTATTTCAGCCCAGGTGCCGATTTCTGTCCGTATAGTCTGTTAACAAAAAATCAAAACTTATGGTACTTGTCATTGACTCGAACGTTAAGAATCTGCGTCGGTAGACCATTTCCCACAGTAAAGAGACTACCGTGACGTAAGGTTGTGCACATCACACACAGCCACACGTGCTGTCTTATCGTCCATGTCATCGTCGTAATATAAGTCGAACGTGCTGTTGAGGTCACAATTACGAGACCGACGTCACGAGAGTAGGCACCTATACTGATTGGAAGTCATCTAGGGAATTCTGTAATTAGTCCGATCAGATTTTTTATAGCGATATCTCACGAGTAATCACAAGATGATTCTAAAGTTTTTCCCAAGGGGGGCACACGCAAGGGGGGCACGGGGGCCATGCCCCTGAGCAAAAATATAGTTTACACTAAATTAGAATGGGGTTTTCTGACGACCCGAAGCCCTCGGATACCCCTGTCCTCCCCTTCCCTGGGGTTCAGTAGCATATGGTAGGAGCAATTTTTGACGAAGCCCCCCCCTCCCCTGATAAAAATCCTGGCTACGTGCCTGCCCTGCAACTGCCTTTGTGTCCGTAAACAGACATAACACAATAACACGATAAATAATACATGAAACACCAGATGCAAAACAAAACCATGTTACCAATATGTTGCTTTATTCAAAGGCGTCGGCATGCAGTTTCAAAGTGTATGGCCATAAGTAGGGACGAATCCAAGTGTATACGTATAGTTCACTTGGATTGGGATTACACATGGGAGACGGAACCACATTAGGGATTGCTGCAAATTACTAGCGACAATGTCCCTAGTAATATGGCGACTCTCTCTAGCGACTCTCATGACTCTCATTTATTGATTTTTAGAACACAGTGAGGCAGGGCCGGGCAATGAATTTGGCCATTTCTGTTAGGATCGGACAGGGCCGAAAAATGCGCGTTCTTTTCCGACCCAAAAATGAAAACGCATCATCCGAGGCTGAGTCAACAATGCTGCGGAGTCATGCACACTAGACACTTAGACAGAGTCCCCATGACGTCAGCTGCAATTAAATCATACACCGTACAGACACCGCCGGTGTGTTGACTCAAGGCCATGTGTATCGGTTATGTCCTGTCATTTTTAATGTTTTCATGGCGTTTCTTTAAATCCATCAGCTCAATCCAAGCATGACACTGCACATTTCAACAAAGGCTATTGTGTGGGAAACCCTTTAGCCACCGTTTTAAATTACAAAACCCGTCTGTCAACATTCACACCTACGCGGGCTTCGATAACTACGAATCCCCACTCTCCTAAGTCCCCGTTTTCCTACCGTATCAATCCCCGACCACCCGCCTCACCTCACACCTGCAGCTTGACCTCCGACCTTCCGTGGCAGCACCTTCCTCCCGCTGCGTCGACAGCTCGCGCTCTTCTGAGCTTCCGTCGCTCTCGATTTCGTCCAGCCGCTGCACCAACCTCACCTGTCGGGGAGCTTTCTCCGACTGACTCCCGACTCCCCGCCGCCACAGCAGGCTCGGCCGACCGGCGGCAGCCCGCCCCCCCCCCCCCCCGGTGGCACCGCCCCTCCCAGGAACTGCAGTAGGATAGGGCCGCCATCATAACACAGTCAAGGTCACTGGAGGCGGACGGCGCGGTAACGGTGCGGGTTAGAGACGCCGGTCAGACGGGCTGTGTTTTGCATGGGAAGTAGCCCGGATCCGCGGCTCTGAGTCTGCAGTGGTCGGCAAATCCAGATTAGTGACGGAGCGGCCAATTAGCTGAACCGGATATGAAGAGAGAGAGAGAGAGAGAGAGAGAGAGAGAGAGAGTAGGACGTCAAGTAGACGCAGAGAGAGAGAGAGAGAGAGAGAGAGAGAAGAAGAGAGAGAGAGAGAAGACGAGAGAGAGAGAGAGAGAGAGAGAGAGAGAGAGGTGTATGCAGAAGACTGAGAGAAAGCGTGATGTTAGAGAGAGAGAGGGCAACGAGAGGGCAGAGATGCGTAGCCAGGAGAGAGAAGAGAGAGCCAGGAGACAGGTAAAGAGGAGAGGAGAGAGAGAGGAAAGAAATCGGAGGAAGCAGTAGAGTATGATCGCAGCGAGAGAGAGAGAGGAGAGAGTGGTGCACGAGGCAAGAAGAGAGAGAGAAGAGAGAAGCAGGAGGACGCACAGAGAGAAGAGTAGGAGAGCAGAGGAGAGCCACGACGAGAAAGAGAGAGAGACGAGGAGAAGAGAAGGAGTACGAGAGAGAGAGACGGAGAGTAGAGAGAGAGAGAGCGATCGAGAGAGAGAGCGAAACGAATGAAAATTTATGGTAGAACCAAGCATGAGAGTAGATGAGATGAGAGAGAGAGAGAAGAGAGGAGACGGGCTATGGCATGCGTTTGATCGAGGAGCGCCGGCGAGAGAAGAAGCTCAGAGGGTATTTCTGCGTGTGGAGTGGCATCGCAAGAGAGTAGACTGGAGCTTATTGTTGGAGAACGGGACTAAAAAATACTGCCTGCAGAATGGACAGTCAACAGTTGAATTGTTGAAATACATCGTGCTTCATAATGAAGTGCCTATTGGCGCTTTCCCACAGGAAAATCGTGTCCGAAGTAGCTAAAGAGTTTAGGCAAGTGCTTTATGCTGTTAAGTCTTAGTCAAAATTCCAATCGAACTAGAGGACCGATGCTAAAGAGAGACTCTCAGAGAGAGGTATAGACGGTGAGAAGATACTCATATATGTAAGTAAGAGAGAGAGAGAGACACAAGATAAGAAGACAGGGTGACAGGGCAGGGAGGATGAGACGAGCCCCCCGTAGTGCAGCCCCAACACAGTAGAAGTAGATGAGAGAAGATGTAAGAGAGAGGATCCCACGGAGTGAGGAAGAGATCGGCAGAGGCAGGCGGCCGAGGATCCGCGAAGAGAAGGAGAGACGGACCCGCGCAGCACAGCAACAGAGAGATGAGGCAGAAGACCTTGCCCTCCGGGTATGAACGGAAATTTTATGTAGCAGATCGGTAGATTCGACGGCATGGCTATGAGTAGGAGAGAGAGGAGAGTAGGAGAAGAGAAGGATGAGATTTTATGTCCGGGCTAGAGTAGAAGTATAGGTGAGAGAAGAGATGAGATAGGAGAGAGAGATGGAGGAATGAGAGGAGGAGAGAGAGAGAGGGAGGAGGAGAGGAGGAGGAGGCGAGGGACGGGACCGACGCCACCGACTCCGAGAACACCTGTCAACGACCCGATCGAGAGAGAGAAGAGAGAGATGAGAGAGAGAGAGAGAGAGAGAGAGAGAGAGAGAGAGAGAGACCGAGAGAGAGAGTAGAGAGAGAGAGAGAGAGGAGTAGAGAGACGAGAGAGGAAAAGGAAAGGAGGAGAGAGAGAGAGAAGAGAGGAGAGAGAGAGAAGAGAGAGGAGAGAGAGAGCGAAGAGAGAGGAGAGAGAGAAGAGAGAGAGAGAAGAGGAGAGAGAGAGAGAAGAGAGAGAAGAGAGAGAAAGAGAGAGAGAGAGGAGAGACCGCAGTAGGCCAGAGAGAGAATATGTGAAGCCGGCTGTTCGGCACTGCTGGACTCCTGGAGTGATTAACGATGAAGTGATATCATCAAAACGAGACCACAATATACCAGATAGCCAGCTACTGGTGGTTTGACGGATGCGAGGCGGAGTTGTTGCGTGCCTCACAGTCGCTGGTGAGGCACGCGGGACGTGCCACTGCGGTCCAGCGCGGTCGGCGGGTAAGGCGAAATGGCACGGCACCATGGGGCGGCGACGCCTAACAGACCATTCAGACTAGTCGCACCACTTTTTTGGATGTCTTAATGTGCCGCCACCGACTAGGTGCCGCCCTCGACGAGCGCCGCCCATACCCAGGTGCCCACCACTGGACCGGACGCTCCCAAGTTCCACTGGCGGATCTCAGAAAAGTTGTGGATTTTTGACAGTTTGGGGGTGGGCCAAATCCAAAAATTACGCATAATTATGAAAACTCACTCGGATTTTCGCTTGCTTATGCATCAATAAACTGATTTAAAACAAACTTCTCTAGTAAAAGCTGCTTAGTTTTACGACAAAAACTCAGGAAATGTGTCAAATTATGGCGCCGATTTTGGGTGGTTGGGGGGGCCATGGCCCCTTTGCCCCCCCTTGATCCGCCCTTGCCCAAGTCAGGTGCCGTCCCTCAAAAGATGCCGACCCTTTAGCTAGGTGTCGCCCCTTTAGCCAGGTGCTGCCCCCTTAGAAAGATGCCGCCCTTCAGCAGGTGCCGCCCCTCAGAAGATGCTGCCCCTTCAGCCGGGTGCCGCCACTTCAGCCAGGTGCTGCCCCATGCTAGGTGCCCCCCCCCCCCGCGAGCAAAAAGTCGCACTTTTTTCGCATGTCGACGCCCCTGCACGGCACCACTTCTTTCTACCATCGAGTCGCTTATGACTAAGTCGCTTGCATTTATCCTTAATAACTGTACGTATTCGTATTTCTAAACGTGTCAGTACTTACATATACGAACACTATCCATATTATATGGTGCACTGAGCATATATGTACATACTTATGAGTTATGGCTACTAAGTGTCCGTCGCAATAGTCAACGAGATGCCATGAGATTGTTCTAACTGGTTCGATAAACTTCTGTTAAACTGACGCTTATTTAATTCAACTGCATAGGTCTCACTCTCAACTCTCAATGATTGATAATGATGAGCCATGAGCAGAGGCGTAACTTTTTGAAAATCATTGGAGCTGCCCATTTGTACCACATCTCGTCATAGGCGTAATGTTAAATTCCCAAATTATTGGGGTTGTAGCTACAACCCCTCTTTGCAATAAAGTTACACCCATGGCCACGAGTCCACCATACCACCGGAGCTAGCGCCTAAACGGTTGTCAGGGGCAACCGTTTGTCTATGGCTTCAAGGTCACGTGTCTATGGCAAAATGGCATCTTGCGCTGGGTATAGTAACTCTTCGCCACCTCACCAGCCGCAGATAAAATAGTTAAGCGCGGGCTTCTAAGCATGACCTCGTGCCGTTCCATTCTACGCATACCGCGTTGGGCTCATCATATCTGAACGCCTCTGTTGAGCTTCCCGAATCAACCGAAAGGGCGACTCGAATACGGGCGAGGTTCCGCCACTACCCGCCGTGCTCTGCACCTTGACTGCAGAGCAGGTCAGGCTCAGTCAGTTGTCCCGACTGATATCCGTGCGGGCGCCGACACTCCAACTCGGCCAGCCGGGGCGGTTAGTCAGCCGACGCACAGTGGGGCCTTTTGCCGATTAGCCGGAATTAATTCGTGACGGCCGCGCCGTCAACCGCAGTAGAACCAGCTGCGCTGTACTGGAAGAGGAATCAATTGCGCACAGTTTGACAGCAAAAACAGTTCAAGGTCAGGTCAGGTCACAGAGAAATTACGTCATAATGCACGGTAGTCTGAGCACCGTAAGGTGATTGCGCGATGCAGCCGTTTTATTTGCAACAGTTTGAACTCAGTATGGTCATGATGTACAGATTTGGCTGTTGATAGCCAGTCATGATAATATCATGTCACTGGCCAAGGTCATGTCAGGTCACTGAGGGTGAGGAGCCATTGGATGTTGCTTAACCTTTTGCTTTGTTCGTCGATTTGTATGGTCCTGACGTCAGGGACGTAGTCAAGGGAGGGGGAGGAGGGAGGGGGCACGGGGCTATGCCGCCCCATGAGCAAAACAAATTACACTAGATACAATGAGATCCTTTCCGACGCGCCACCCCCCCCCCCCGGTCACCAACATATGGCTGAGAAATGAAATTTGTTTCTACCACTGAGGTGGCCCGTCCCTGATAAAAATCCTGGCTACGTGCCTGCCTGACGTGCGGTTTTTAAATGGGGCCTGAAAAAAACACATTCGAAGACATTGCAATTGTCATAAAAAACAGCCCTCTCAAATTTCCAGATTTAGTTTAATCTTGCCTGTCTTGACCTCACATAACCTCATCATCAAATTGGCTGTATAGCAATCCAAGATGCGAGTAGGAGCGATGTTTCCGGGTAGGGATTGCATCAGAATATTCTGGCGACTACGCTAGTATGTGTCTTGAAGCGTCAATTGCCGTCAACCTTTATACGTATAAACTTACATTTACATATTACATGCCATTGACATGCGCTTCCGTCAACAAACTTCAGTTTCGGTCGTTTTTCATATGCTAGCAAAGGTTAACAGGGAAAACGAATGCCATATTCGAAAAATTGCGAGAATTTCGGTTGGGGGCAGTGCAGTTTGAAAGGGAAATGGGAACATTCAAAGTTGTAAATTCGGCAGGCCGCAGGGCGAAAGACTGCCGACGTGCACTGTGCAACGACCGGACCGGCCATGGTCAGTCTCCCGGCTGATATCAGTGCAAGAACCGGACAGTCACCAGTCGCCAGTCACAGTCATCAGTCATCAATCCTCGGTACGGTCAGCGGTCAGCAGTCAGCAGTCAGCAGTCAGCAGTCAGCAGTCAGCAGTCGGCAGTCAGCAGTCAGCAGTCGCCGTCGGAGTCGGCAGTCAGCAGTCGGCAGTCAGCAGTCGGCAGTCAGCAGTCAGCCAGTCAGCAAGTCAGCAGTCAGCAGTCAGCAGTCCGCAGTCAGCAGTGGGCAAGTGGGCAGTGGGCGCCCGCAGTCAGCAGTCCAGAGTCACGCAGTCAGCGTCAGCAAGTCGCAGTCGGCAAGTCAGCATGTGCAGTCAGCAGTCAGCAGTGGCAGTGGGCAGTGGGCAGTGGGCAGTGGGCAGTGGGCAGTCAGCAGCAGCAGTCAGCAGTAGCAGTCAGCAGTGGCAGTCACAGTCGGCCAGTTCAGCAGTCAGCATCAGCAGTCAGCAGTCAGCAGTCAGCAGCAGCAGTCAGCAAGTCAGCAGTCGGCAGTGGCAGTGGGGCAGTGGGATCGGCAGTCGGCAGTGGCAGTCAGCAGTCAGCAGTCAGCAAGTCAGCAGTCAGAGTCAGCGTCGGCAGGGGCAGTGGGCAGTGGGAGTCGCAGTCCAGCAGTCACGCAGTCAGCGTCAGCAGTCAGCAGTCAGCAGTCAGCAGTCAGCAGTCAGCAGTCGGCAGTGGGCAGTGGGCAGTGGCAGTCCGGCAGTCGCAGTCAGCAGTCAGCAGTCAGCCAGTCAAGCAGTCAGCAAGTCGCGAGTACGGCAGCAGCAGTCAGCAGTCAGCAGTCGGCAGTCAGAGTGGGCAGTGGGCAGTCGGCCAGTCCCAGGCAGTCAGCAGTCGGCCAGTCAGCAGTGGGCAGTCAGCAGTCGGGCAGTCAGCAGTCAGCAGTCAGCAGTTCGCAGTCGCAGTCAGCACGCCGCAGAACACCGGGTCAGGGTCAACTCGGAGGCGATCTGGCGAGATATCAGCGCGATCTCTGCGCCTCGCCCGGTGACAGTATAGTCAGCTGGCCGCCGCCCCTCCGTCCCCCCCCCCCCCACCTACATGCATTATGCATCGGGGAGTGACCGTGGGAGATGACGTGACCTGGCTATAGATTATAGAAGTGCGGTCACTTTACTCAGCAGTCAGCTATGAGGCAACAACAGCGCCAGAAGATGCCTCGAGAGGCCGAGAACGCGGTGCAATATTGCGTCAGAGGCAGTGGTGTGACAGTGTGTTGCCAGTACACATACTGAGACTGTTTATGAAAGCGTGCTGGGATTGGGAACGAGGTGAAGCGTGTCCTTACGGTACAGCGTTACACCTGTTTGTACGCTAGTTTTATTTGGGACGCGGTTTGTGGAAAATGGAACGTGCTTTGTTGAGTGGGCTACCGGTCGTTTGCAGTTCGCACGACGCGAAGTCTTCTTTCGACACATCTTACATCATCTCACATCGTCATCTGTCGATAAGTGTTCGACTGATGTCAGGCAATATGTCAGGCTGACAGGTGTCGAGGAGGTTATCTTCTAAATGTCTGACCGCTGCCGCGGGCCAAGCTAAAAATCAAAGACGAGAATTGGCAGCTGCATGGTAGGACTAAAAATATTTGCAGTGACGTCAAAAGCGGGAATCGATCACCAGCGGAACCAATTCGGGCAATTGCTGTCCACCTCTCTCTACTCGCACGGCAGGCAGGCGGCAACAAATCTGACCACGCACCGCACCGCACACAGCAGCGACATCCCGAGGGTAGGCAAAGTGCAGCGTGTCACCAGACACGCTGCACCCTCCCTGCTCTGCCCTGACACCAACCCAGGGTTTCCTAGAGGAGGGAATCACCAAGCCGCACCTCTACCACGGCCGGCGCCGCGATCTGAGCCTTCAGCGCCCCCTGACGGTGCACCAACGCCGCCGTCTGAGCCCTCAGATGTGCGCAGTGAGTCGGCACACAGACACACAGACAGACTCCCAGCAACCGACAAAAAATACACCCGACTGCCGGCCAGCCAGACCCAGCTGAGACGGGAGGATAATAACGGGCTCTGTCGTCCGCAGCAAATCCCGGATCCTGCGGCATGGGTCTCGGTTGGGACTTGGGGACCAGTTCCAGCTGACGGGTGTCACCCGGTCCCGGCAGTCAGCTTGCTGGACACACACTTGCTGGATCGCGGGACATAGGCGGCGAATTGCAAAATTCGAGATGGTAGTGTAGTGGGGAGAGGACTCATCTCGCTTCTAGTACAGACGATCCAAGGCTCGAACCCTGACTGAGAGAACCCTAGAGCAGCTCTGAAGCATCCCTTATCCTTACCATGCTCACAAAAGCTTCGACTAGTGCAACACCGTCGTGCAGCGTGACTTGAACTTATGGTCGTGTAACGCGCATAGCACACAGGAACAAAGTGGCCGATCTTCGAAAGCAGTCACCAGGATCAGAATTCACACCAAATTAACAAATATCACTTCACATAAAACCACCGCCCATAATCTTTCCTTTATTCCGCCCGTATGTAAAAAGAGGAAGATATGTGATGTTAAATCATTTCTTCAGAATCGGATCTAAGCACCTCGCTATTAAGGTCCGAAGGGTGGGCTATGACCGTAGTGCGGGGCAATTACATCACGAAGATGCCAAACATGAGTATCAGATCTCGTGCTGGGACCAGCCGGTCAGATGGATCGCTGCGCCGCGAATCTACCCTATCTACCCACTCTAATCTACCCACGCGCCGCGAATCTACCCACCTATCCGCCCCGTGCTGCCAGCGTGTGGAACACAGGTCTTTTGCGTGACACTAATTGTGAACTTCCGGATTTGGGATATTGCCAGATGAATGCTGCCGGCTGCTGAAAAGTTAAGTCTGCAGAAACAATGCGCAGTTGAGCCTGGATGTATTTTTAGCCGCTTTTATTGCGATGCTAGCAAAGTATATAATCCATCCACTTTGACCATGTGTAGAGGATTGAGAGCGCCATTGCGTGAGTCCAGACGGTAAGATCAGTGTTTTTAGTGAGATGTTCTTCCTGGAGTAGGCGTTGCGTCAGTGCGAGTGCACTTAACCTAGACGAAGGTGGGTTAGAGCAAAGGGTGCACTATAGCTGCTGAGGAACTAAAAGGAAAAAGAAGAAACGAAAAAAAACGCAGAACAGTAACAATTACAATTTATCATTCCATTATATTATCAAGCTTCACGTGTAAGAACATGTGATGTAAGTATGCAAGTTGTTCAATCTTGGAGTAAAAGGCAAAATATGAGCTTAATTTCAGCCATGGAAACTACGAAATCAATCACAGTGGTACCTACGTCGTATACCAGATGTTTTAAAACATCAACGTCTATTCCGACTTCGCTTCAATAAAATGCCAGGCATAAGCGGTTCAGTTTGGTAAATAAATATACGAATACAAATAATATTCAGCAGTATCAGTCATGACACCGCCATTCTGCTACTTGTGTGGCTAAGTTAAAGCGGCATATTTAAAAAGGTGCTGAACCAGAATGTAGGCATCGATGAAAAAACGAACTTCAACTACCGAGATAATCACCGACGTGGATAGGTAACATCCTGATGAAAGCTGGCGTGAAAGCTAATGGCGTAATATTTATTTGATACCACGGTCCATGGTCATTAAATGTTATACAATAGCTACATAAATTATTCAAAGCTGCTGCGAGGAACATGTTAAACGTTAACAATATCAATAAACAAGGCCGAAATTTTAGGCCGAAATATCAATAAACAAGTAATTTTTTAAAGCTTTATTTTCTGGAATATATACGAGGATAAGGTCAATGAAATAACCGATAATATTGTTATACAATAGCAGTGCAGCCGAGCTGTGTTATTGGCTGAACACTCACTTCACGCCGATTTCACGTAGAAAGTTGATCAATGATTAATGATTATTCTACCGATAGATGTCAGGACGTGGCGGTTGAAAGTCAAGACAGTAATCACGTTGGGATGCCTGATCGGTTGGATAACCTGTGCTTCCAACAATTATTCGATAGTAAAGGTTTTAACATATTTACGACGACACACAACGTAAGCGTTGTTGTAAGCATACTGCATAGTTTTTTCTTCTGTCAGAAGAATACATTAATTTTGATATACAGCTCCATATGCGGCTTTTTGCCATACTAGCAGTTCATGATCAGCCCGCATATGTCGCTAGTGTCGGTTAAACCCAATAGCGAAGGCTGTGTTCTGTGTTCTGTGTTCTGACCCGTCAATTCCCGAGGGGATCCAGGGGAATCGGTAGAAAAGAACTTTCTACCGTTTCCCGTAGCAAATAGTTAACAGAAATACCAAACAGATTTTGGTTGAGGTAAAAAATGTCCAAGATTTGACCGATTTTCAAATAGTATACTTACAAGTGTGGCCCGCATGCTGCCGCAATGCGAAGGTCACCGAGTTCGAAAGTGGCGTTCCAGTAGCCCGGTCCCCAATAAACCCGTAGTTCCTAACCCGTATTTCATTCCACGTAGCCCGTGCCTGTAGCCTATAGGCCCGTAACACATAGCTGTATCCCGTAGCCCGTTTTCCGTAGCCCAATATTTCGAATTTCTCCAATCTGGATAGGCTTTTACTGTATTGTAAGGGTTCTTAAATTAAAAATGCGTCAATTTAGTATCCTCGTTTATAAAGAGGCTTCGTTTAGTGCCTACCTAGCATGTTTTTTGCTAAAGCCGATATTTTGCCACTCTAATGCTCCAGACTTGTGAAGCTTGATGAAATATTTTGGATAACGCCGAAAAAAAATGGTCTGACAGCGTTATATTACAACTTTAATTATAAAGCGAATATTTGTCAATACGAACACGTTTTGGGTGGATATTAGCAAGGCTATATAAACCAGGTAGAACGCTCCGGCCGAAAAAGTGGGGAAAACGCGTAATTTAGTAGCCGCGACCCCGCAGCTGCTGTGACGCGTATGTGGGTCTAGCGGCCGGCCGGCCGGTCGCCTGCGTAGAGTTAACACGCACGCCCTCCCGATTTTTCGTCGCTTAGTTCCTTCCGTTTTTAGCCGAATTGTTAAACTAAGATGTCCATATACCAACAACATTAAGCGATGAAATCGGATGACGTTAGTAAAATTGGCATGAAACCACAACTTGTTTAAGTTATGGGCTGGGAAAGTTGCCGCCCGGTGATTTCGCAGCCGACTGCTTCCCCCAGCTTGTTGCCGCTTGGATTTTCTTCGTTTGTCGGTCGATTGTTTAAACTTAATATGTCTATATCCACAAATTAAGCGATGTATCCGATGACGTTGGTAAAATTACATTGCGACCCAAACTTTTTAAGTTATGAGTCGGAAAAGTTTGCCGCCCGGTGATTTCTACCGACCGCCTTATTTAACATTAACACGCACTCATCCCGTTTTTTTGCCCGCTTGGTTCCTACGATTGTCGGTTGATTGTTAAACTTAAGAGTCCTATATGTCATAAATTAAAGGCGAATGCATCGGATGATCGATGCTTTCTAATAGTCCCCCTCAAATTACGTTTAAGATACTTAAAGATATAGCTCGGGAATCAAATTAATTTACTTTTCGAGTAAAAAATTTGAGGATTCTCACCACTCATCATTAGAAAAAGGCTCCAAGTTCCTCATCGCCCACTCCTAACCGCTGCTTCAAGCACATTCGAAACGCACGTTAGCCCAGCGGGCTCAATCAAATAAACAAACGATGTTCACGGCCCGGCGAACGGAACGGTGTTGTTGCCAGGGGCTCTGCCGCCTGCATAGTCCTATGGTAAATAAATCGCATTCCATCGAATCAGAAATTAACTGAAGCTTTTACATGCACATTTCAAAACATTATCAAAACTTTCTAAACTATTCAAAAAGCCCCGAAAAAGCTCCTAGGACACCCATGACCTCCGCACGGCGCCCTTGTCGATAGCCGGTTACGTAAACAAATTATGTTCGGCTATCCTCACCCACCTACGCGTCATCAGCCGTCGACCAATGAGCTAAGAGCATGGCCTGACGCTGATTGGTTGAAGAGCTGTGAGCAGCAGAATCAGGCTCATGAGTGCATGCGTGAACACAAGCAAGCTGAGGATGTTGCTCATATTTGTCTCACTTTTTTATAGTGCTTAAGAGGCAGGAGCGGACCCCCCTGGATATTAGTCAGAAAAGATTGCGCTTTACAGCTGTATATCTTTAATCGCTCAGCTCCCTCTTCCGGTTTAAAAAGTTATGGCGGTGTAATGGAATAATATTTTTCGAAAATCGGCAAATGATAATGCTACAGGCGGATTTAAGCACCAAATATTCTTAAAACGTTTTTTATTTCAATATGGCAATTGAGAGAAGGGTACCTTTGCGTTAAAATTGTTGTCTCAATCCGTGTAAGTCATAATTTTCCGAGCACTAATTATAAACCGTGAAAATCGGGGTAAATCGTTATTTTTCGTTGGTGCAGCCATTCATTTTGCACGCGCCACGCGCTGCTCGCCGACTGAGCATGCATTCGCCAGCCCGGTTCGATTCTCTACACGTCTGTGCTTGTCGCATGCCGATCCGTCTCTTGGTTGCCGAGATATCGACCTGGAATGGCAGCAATTTTTGCTATTTTTCGCATTTCTAGCTCAGACGTTTGTACGTGTTAAAGTAATGGCAGAAAAAGCCGTTCTCATCAACGTGGCACGCGCTCGCTATGCACCCTACGAATACAGTTTCCTGCCTATGCAACGTCGTTGAAATGTTATCCTAATTCGTGGTGAAAATTTCACCAGCCCTAATTGCAATGGTTTAGGCTGCACAGGCTGAGAAAGGAAAAAACGGCATCGGCCACAGACAGACAACCAGACAGACAGACGCAACCTTTATACAAATAGTATATTATATTTATACACACTGGCAAAAATAGCTTTTTTGAACAATTCATAAAAACGCACAATGTACAGTTTCCTAAAAGATATTAAAATTGTGAAAAAAGGAACTAAATACATTTGGAATCAAAATAGTGGAATGGCGGCAAGCAAGACCAAGAAACAATTATTTATTTTATTGGGGTTTTTGGGCGCGCCGACAGCTAAGGTCAATTTGCGCCCAAGACAAGAGTACAATTATATTAACTAATACATTTTCGAGCATTGTTGTATCAATTTGCTGGATAGGAATAAGGATGATGCCGTACGAAAAAGCGCGTTGACTGTTTAAGATTAAGGCTGACCGAAGTGTCCCAAAATTTATAAGCCTGACCGACCGATTACCAAATCGGTCACACAATTTTTTCGGGAACAAAAATTTTGGTAACCGATGGATACGGCTAGTTCTGACCGTCACATTCACGGTGGGAATCCCTGGAATCTCCGGCGGGCATTTATCTCTACTGCAGTTCGGCAATGTACTCATCTGTGATCTGTGTATTCCTGTGAACCACGTGCTACCGGAATCGGTAGAAAGCACTTTTCTACCGATTCCCCGGAATCCCCGCGGGAATTGACGGGTCAGAACACAGCTTTAGTCATGCTCCGTCACCTTTTCCATGCGTCTTCAGCTGCCGTCCAAACAGCTTTTTCGTGACGCTTTCTAGTCCGCCCAGCAGTGTGGCTATCGCATCGTCTACAAGCGTGATCATGTGGCTATCGTATCGTCTACAAGCGTGACCGTCACACCGGCACATCCGCATAGCCATAGACGAACCGTTAGTGGTAGGTGATTAGCTACGCAGTCCCCGTGTAGGTAAGAACTGTGACTTTCTCCTACCATCGTTCCTTTTTCATCTTCTTGTGTTTTCGCCATGTCGGACCAGTCATGTTGCATGACTTGGTCCCGACAGCAATAAGAACCTATGGTCATTGACTGTGTCTGTGCTTCATACTCGTAGCATCATCGTCAGCAGCGGTGGCGACAGGAGATCACACGAACACACAAAGGCAGTAGTCAGATATCGTTACATGTATTTTCAGCCACTACAGAATGGTACAATAGTGCAGACACTGTTTCGTGTCTCTATTGCCTCTTCTCTGTCTCCGTGGAGAACAGTAGAGCAGACACTGTTTCGTGTCTCTATTGCCTCTTCTCTGTCTCTGTGGAGACTGCTGTAGTCTGATGGCCGATGGGCTGGGCTGGGCTGGAGACGGCGAGGTCACATTCGTCGCCGCCGATGACCGCCGTTGTCGACAGCGCCTGAAGCACAGGTAGAAACATGATTACTCAGAATTCATGTGCGCGGAAGAGACACGGGGGGCAGTGACGATCCGTTACATGGCAAACAATAGGGGTTAAAGGGAGTGTGCCTACTCACATTGGTCATGTGGAGTTGTTGACACTAGTCTGTAGAACATATTTTTCTGAATTTAGCCATGTACTTCATTTCCCCAGAATCACTTTAGTGCTGAGATATTCCAAAGTCGCCAATCACATTCTGGCAGAAGATTAATTATCAATAGTCGCCAGAGAGCTTTCGCACTAGAAGCCAAATTGCTTTTAAATTACAACGCTAGTCAATATTGTCTAGCTCTTGGCCAGTGCGCCCAAGTTATAGGTAACATTTGTCGCTTACTCTGTTATAGTGAACGATCGTTTTTGAGTTTTGCTTGAAACAAACAAATGCAAAACAGAAACATAAGTAAAAAATTCAACTAAAGGGCTCCAAAATCTTGAAATTTTATCGTAACCAATCAATCAAAGCCGTAGTTACTCTACCGTCAAAACATAATAATTTCGACATTCAAAAGAGTAGGCCACGACTCCCTTTGAAGTGGAGGGGGCAGTGGCGTCATGCAAACGAACAAAAAGGAAAAAACCTGACGATCGGTAATCAACCACCCGAAAAGGATGACTAGGAACAAACGGGATGACCCAGCAAGATAAAAACCCTAGAACCAAACAATAACCCCAACTAGCACAATGCATACCACTTGATATATCTTACACCAACATAACAATGCAAACAAATCACGTAGCGCATCTAATTGTCTGGGCATTTCGTNGCCAACATCAGCGACAGCCACGCGGCAGACGTGGTCCTCGGAGGGGGGCTGTCAGGGGGGGGCTGTCAGGGGGGGCTGTAGGGCGAGGGCTAAGGACATTGGCTACTACGGTCTGTTTTAATGCGTTTAATATTTTGAAATTTAATTTTATATTTGTTTTTTATTGGAATTCGTTTTCAAAATTGATACTCAGCTGTTTAAATCAGGGTTTATGCTTTTGAAACTGGAGTTGAGCTTTTTGTTATAGGTGTTTATCTTTTTGAAATTGGTGTTTATCTTTTTGAAATATTGATTTATCTTTTTGAAATTGTCTTTTATCTTTTTGACATCTTGACTTATCGTTTTGAACTTTGACTATCTTCTTGAAATTGGCGCAAAAGGGTAGTGGCTAAGCCCCAACGTAGAGACTTTTCAGTAAAATAAAGGTCTCCTACACCTAAATCTAGTTTTCTGATATTCCCACGGATTTTTTTTTAACGAAATTATCCGAGACTACACTTTAAAGAATCTGATCGATTGATTGTTTCTTAATTTCATAGCTCTTGGGTGTGCGTTACGCAAAATCAGCTCTAAGCATTCGATTGAGATATTGAGCACATAGTTAGCATTAAGCACACCTTTGACACTGGCGGATCCAGAGGGGGGGGGGCTGCAGAGGGGCGCAACCTCCCCCAGGCACCCGGGTCGCGAGGTTGAGCCGTGCATTGGCCTCCCCAAGCCGGGGAGGTTTGGGAGGAGGCCAAAGCACGGCCCGGCCCCGCGACCCGGGCGCCTGGGGGAGGCGGCGCCCCTCTGCAGCCCTTTGACGGGCTGGACACGATTCAGATGTCCGGTGTGTTTTGAAGGTGATAGTCTAAGGCTGTCTAGTGTCTGGAAAGGGCATGATGGTCCATCCAGAGTTCCTCCCAATGCAGAGGTTTTAGTCTTTACGGGCTAGCAGTAAGCGCAGTAAGTGCTTCAGCAGAGAGCAGAGTTTCTCCATGGATGCACTTAGTTTCGTGCAGAGCTGACTTGAGCCCTCCCTAGATACAGCGTCGCTTTCTCCAAAGCTGAGGTGAGCCGCTCGGCCCTAGCTGATACGGCTCGCGACTAAATGGAACAGGAAGACCTTCCAGGCTTTCGTCATCTCTTTGAGGACATCTGGCAACTTTTCAGGACACCCGCTGCTGTATGAATTATAGTTTATTTTGACGGGTGTCAGTTCAGCTGCCTTCTATTTCTGCCATTGTTGTGAAAGTAATCAGCATATGGGTATGCAATAGGCCAACATAAGGTTAAACAACTGCGTAAGTTCCAACTGGCCTCTCTCTGGCGTGAACGTAGTGGATTTTCCTAATCAGTTTACGTGAATGCTGCCTAATGCGTGAATGTACCAAGTGGAAATAACTTTTTACACATGTAGCGCTAATGTATACGACTTTTACAATTCAAAATAGTGACTTTGGTAGTAGCTTATTTATTGTTGTATTGGAAGCGATCCCGTTTCCCATTCAAATTATGAAGTGATAAGATAGTTACTTTACTACCAAATCATTTGTATTGTTGCATTGGAAACGATCCCGTTTCCCATTCCAATTATGAAGTAATAATACCCACTGTCACCAGGCCTCGCTGATGGAGTCAACATTGAGCTTGAGTGTCGCCGGCAGCTGACCGCTGCACTGCACTGCACTGCGTCATGACAGCCGCCGAGTTCTGACTGTCCGGCATGACAGCTGCCGAGATCTGACTGTCCGGCGTGACAGATCTGCGACGCTCTGACTGTCCGGCGTGACAGCCGCCGAGCTCTGACTGTCCGGCGCCGTGACAGCCGTCCAGCTCTGACTGTCCGGCATGACAGTCGCCGAACTCTGACTGTCCGGCGTGACAGCCGCCGAACTTTGACTGTGACGAGCCGCCGAACTCTGACACTGCGCCATGACAGTCGCCGAACTCTGACTGTCCGGCATGACAGCCGCTGAGTTCTGACTGCCCGGCGTGACAGCCGCCGAACTCTGACACTGCGCCATGACAGTCGCCGAAGTTCTGACTGTCCGGCGTGACAGCCGCCGAACTCTGACTGTCCGGCGTGACAGATCTGCGACGCTCTGACGTCAGGAGTGTCACGCCGGAATCGTCGCCGTTTTTGTCCGCTCCGCAGAGCGTTCATTAATTAGGCGCTGCAGCAGTCGGCGGTCGGTGTCAATAGGCCGCGTCACGATATTCGCCGCTGCGCCAGCTCTGTCGCCACCGTGGGAACCCACCCGAGTCATGGCACGCCCGCGTGGGGAGGCTCGGGGGCGGAGAGCAGCGAAATGACTTGAGATCATGGGCGGATCCAGAAAGGGGCCTTGGGGCCATGCCTTCCCCCTACAAAAAATATGCGCAAATTTGACACATTTCTTGAGATAATAGGAAACCTAAGCAACTTTTACTGGGGAAAGTTTGATTTAAATCAGTTACTAATACATAAGCTAGCAAAATCCGATTAGTTTTGTTGGTGATTTGGCCCCCCAACCTGACCCAAACCACCCGTTATGGATCCCCCTATGCTTGAAATGCAGCAGTGGCAACACAAAAGAAGGATATGACTTATGATATTGAATACATACGCATTGGTTAATGCGTAGACAGCTTCGTGGTAAGCAGCGGGTAAGATAATAATGTATAATAACATAAAATAAAATATAGCCTTAATGACACACATTTAATTGTTCAAAAGTAATCGGACGTTGGCAATGATCGATTTTCTTCGATTTATTTTACTGGTCATCAGCAAAATAAAATACAAGTTAAAATGTAAGTTGAGCATGAGTAATAAAGCCACTCACATAAGTAAGTTGGTAAAATTAGGCATCAAGCAAATATAGGCGTCAAGTGAGGATGAAAACATTTGCAATACATTTCGC
This sequence comes from Semibalanus balanoides, assembly GCA_014673585.1. NCBI lineage: Eukaryota > Metazoa > Arthropoda > Thecostraca > Balanomorpha > Balanidae > Semibalanus > Semibalanus balanoides. Next base: position 32,294 of record VOPJ01004806.1, read on the forward strand.
AAGAACAGTAAGCTACGTCATCACCAGACATTTTCTGAGTAATAGCAATTAGGATTAACAAAACGATGGACTGGATTCTACAGTATCATTTTAACATTTGCGAACTTATCAAATGTTATAGTTTCATAGTAATCGGAATTATTTTTTTTTTCTAACCGCCACCCAATAAAATATTGCCTTAATGACACACATTGACACACTTAATGACGCCGAATTCCCTATCTTCTGTTCAACATAGTGGTATTGAAAGGCGTTGGCTGTGATTTCGGTGGCCACCATTCTTTAAGTGTTGAGAAAAATTGAGATCCTGGATTCGGAATCGAAAATCACGAAAAACTGTATATCAACATATTTTTATAGTTGAAATAGATGACGCACATAACTTTGCAAGTGTACATTTCAGTATAATTTATTCATTATAAATTCCTTACATTACTTTTACCTTTTACACCAGAGAGCATTCGGTACTTCAAGGCTGTTCCAAATTAGCAAACTCGTCATATTAAATAGCTATCCTCGTTTAAAATGCCTTGTACGGCATTGAGACAAAGTAAGAAGGTATGTTCCCATGTAGTACGTACTAATAGACCTATCTGAACGCGTGATGGAATGTGTTACCCATACCATATGTTGGCTCACTTCATCACATATTTTTGCAGCGTACATTTGTCGGGAAGGGATCGGAAGACAGAGCCGAGAGGTTTATTCGGAATCTCCCCCGCACAGCGCTCGTGCGTGCTGGCATGGTCCGTCAGTGAGCCTGTCCCCGAAATACCCGGCCGTCAGCTGATAGGTGCCGGCCGGTGTGCACCACGGCGAGGACCCGTGACGCGTCCAAATGTAGGACAGTCTTGGCATGTGCCCTCTTGTATGTGATATGAACAGAAGGACCAGGGCTGGCGAAAATGGTTTCGGTGGCGCCGGACCAAATCTGGCCGAAAAAAGTGGCCCCGTGACCCGGCACCTCCGCCCCATCTGTGCTGGCTAGGGGCCCATTCGGCATGTTTAGGGCCCTTCTCACTCGCCCAAGGGCCCTTTCGGTCTAGCCAGGGGCCTACGGCCTGTCTAGGGGCCAAAAGTAAAAAGTTTCTGTGCAGAATGGCCTTTTCGGCCCCGGAGCAAGCTTGAAAGGGTATTTTCTGGCGCCCACTTTATGTATCATGTTCGCACTTTTACCAGCCCTTCTGAAGGGCTTCTGTCCCACACATTACATTACTCGAACGTCATGCTGTTGCGTATGCTATACAAGAGCGACTGGAACTAGGCTGTTCGGAGAATTTTGATCTTTCAAGAGCATAACGTCCGAGACCTACATGCTAAAGCAGTTAGCAGCAACTTATTTATACTTGGTAACGAAGTGCATGAATTATAATCGTGATGATTCTATTAAAGGCGTTGGCGCTAAACATACTCAGCTTCGCCCATTGTCAACTCTTGTCATGATCTCAGAACATTGAGACCTGGCCTGCCTGGGTCTTTTAGAGGTAATGCAGTCTATGTGCATTATTCCTGCTGCATATTCCTGCATTATTCCATTATTGATGGTCGAACGCCTTGTGCTGATCAATGTACTGACGCGCGACGTCAGAATAGTCACGCTGTAGAGTTCACCGAGAATCGCCATAAACATATTATATATTCCATGAATTTGCATGAGATGGTCAAGACTGCAGCTCGAAAACGATGTCCGAAAATAGTAATAGACAAAACCAATGTGTCAATAGCGAATTTTGACCAGGTCACATGAATCATAAAGGTAACAGTTAGTTACCACAAATATGTTGTTATATGCTTCCTTATAATTTTACACCCATTATCAAGGTATTTGTCTCATTAAGGCAGAGCCTCCTGTTAGGGATTTTTACTGGGGGGTACGCAGATTTTCAATGATGGGCAGCGACAAGTGAAAAATGTTGATAGAGAGCCGAAGAAGAACTCTATCAAAAGTATATTGGTCAATGGTCATGTTTAGGGGTTAAGTCGATATTGAGGTCACCAAAGGTCAATTTTCGACTATATATGGATGCTCTTGCTAAAACCGTATATATCTCGATTACTAAAAGAGTTAGCGACGCGGCCAAAAAGGCGGTCGAAAGATAATCGAATTTCCTGCTACTACAATTGCATCAGAGTTTACCTCAGGTCAATAGTTAGGTCAAGATAATCTATTAATTTGATTTTTTTTAAATCGCCGAGCTACTTTTGAATGAATTACTTTGTATAGAAGCATTATAGAGAAGAAAAAAATACCAATGTGTGTGTGTCATCGATACACATCGAGTGAAATTACCCTCAAACATGAAAATAAATGACACGGGAAAAAGCATGCTTAATAACTCAAAAAGTGTCGTATTTTGTATTTGGAAGTCATAAGCCGGATAGTTTTAAAGACATGACTTCAAGCCCTTTACGCACATTCACTGTGTAAGTCACCATCGTATATCTAAAGGTTTTTGAAGTCCTCGCAAGCTTATATTGTAAACGAATTGTTTCTGTTTTTCATAACTTTATATAACACAAAATGAAAAAGTCAGAGACAGTTAATTGACAGGCAGGTCTGTGGTGATTTATTCGACATCTCCAAATTAAGTTGATAGCGCCAGAGCCAGGCCTGAGATGCCACTGACGGATCCAAAACAGTCTAAATTTGTTTTGGGTGCAGATAACACGAAAGTTCCACACAATGACAAAAACTCGTCAGAACGTCGGACTGAGTTAAAAGAAGACTTCCTCTGTTATACAAGGTGTTGCAATTTTATTTCATATCAGTAAATGCGTAAGTTTCGATCGAATTTCAATCGTTTTGAGGCATGACCCCAATGTCCCCCTGAATGGCCCCCGTCTCGGGCTATGTGCCTCAACTGGTCTTAACAGTCACCGTGCGGGTCTGAGAATGTCCATACCATGCCTGATGTGACCTTACGTATTGCTTTACTCACCGGGGTTTCTTCAATAGAATTATACCTTTCGGCCAGTCCCACTTGAGATGTTATGGGGAGCAGAATTATATGTTTGCCTCCCCAATGGCTTGGGTGGGGGACTGTAGCTCCCCTGCCTCCGCTTCCACCGCCCATAGGTTCTATCCACCACACCTAGCCACCGGAACTCAAACGATCTAAAACCCAAAACTATGAACTACAGGAATTTCCCTGGCTCTGTATCCAGTTTTTAAAATATTTGATACGGTGTTTTTTTGTACTCCTCTACTTACTTTGCAGTATTTCGTTGACGAGGCATTGTTACCAGACTCTTAGACCAACCGAGGGCTCTTTCGGGCCGCCGTAGGGCCCTCTGAGGTCTGAAAAAGGACCTCCAGGTCGGCCTATCAGGTCCAAAAGAAGCCTTCTCAGACCGACTCGAGGGCCCTTTTAAACGGACTAAGAGACCTCTCAGACCGACATAAGGCGCTATCAGATTTGAAAAATACCATCTCGGATCAGCTGCAGGCTCTCAGACTAGCTAAGGCCCTTCTAGACTGGCCCAGGGCCTCTCAAACCTGCCTATGCAACTCTCAAGCTGCCTAAACAATGTCCTCTTACACAAGCAGAGGGCCTTCTTAGGCTGGTCGAGTTCTCTTGTGACCCGTCTGGGACTTCTTTGGCCAAGCTCTCAGATAGGTCTGTGAAATGCTTTCTCCGACCGGCCGAGTACATGTGAGAAAACATATGTGAGAGAAAACATATGACTAGTCACTGAGGGTATAGGACCCACCCAGGGCACTGTAAAGGCTTGACCAATGACCATGGCCTCTTTCTGACCAGTTGAAATACCTTATAAAGACCCGCTCGCCGCTGGCTTCCTTAGGCCTCTGACCAGCTGACCATATGAAGGGCCGATAGTCTCAAAAAGGCCCTGACTGATGCATAGGATATTGCAGAGGCCTAAGGAAGCCAGCGGCGAGCGGGTCTTTATAAGGTATTTCAACTGGTCGGAAAGAGGCCATGGTCATTGGTCAAGCCTTTACAGTGCCCTGGGTCATATACCCTCAGTGACTAGTCATATGTTTTCTCTCACATATGTTTTCTCACATGTACTCGGCCGGTCGGAGAAAGCATTGCAATCTGCAATGCAATGAGATTGCATTGCATTGCAATCTCGAAAATCAGTCCAGCATTCCAGCGCCCCCACCAAACATGCCGCGTAACTGTCAGGAGATGAATTGAGATCTTGAAATTGCCTACATTGTCAGAACACCAGTTTGAATAGGTATTTTTCCGCACTAAAACTTAAGTGGTATTTATTAACAAATTACCATCGAGTCTTATCAGCCGGTTTTACGATGGATTATTTTGCGCGAAATGTTTTAAAATGTTTTAGTAGCAGCCGTTTTTACGATGGACTAATTTGCAAGAAATGTTATAACCCTCGCCCTACGGTCCCGTAGGGCGAGGGTTTAAACATTTGTTTCGCAAATTAGTTAGTCCATCGTAAAAGCGGCTACTACTAAAACATTAAAAAAGTAACATGTTTTAAGCCCTATTACTGTCGAGGGGGGGGGGAGGGGCCGAATCGCCCCCCCCCCCCTTGAGGATTTTTCACGTACAGTTCATTCATAACTCAACCAGAATCTTCAAACTTGCTAACTTTTCCTATCATTTCATTGCGCATGCGAATGGGGTAGTTTTTTTTGTTTTTTCTATTTTTTTTTTCTTTCCTCTTTAACAGCCTCCTGCTCTTTTTCCTCTTCTTTGTTTCCTTAATTTTATTCATTTGTGGGGGTTGTGCAGAGCGGAACGGAACGCCGCATGCACGGCACAATCCACGGGACCACACCCAAACACCCCACTGTATGCCCGATGGCCGTCCCCGCCACTGACCAGGACAGCGCGCCGCATACCCCTCCCGCACCATGGAGCATCCGCGCACCGACCCGACCCTGTACAACCCCCGACCAACCGAAAGACCCACGGCCCGCGGCGCACACAAACCTGCCAACACTACTCCCTTCACCAAAAATTAAGATACATCTCTAGCCCGAGTCAGCGACCGCTCCCAAGAAGTTGGGTTTCCTAGCGCGCGACGGCCCAGTGTCTTCGACCGTTTTGACACTCAAACTCTCTCTCAGCACACTCGTGCCCAGAAAGATTGACGCTATTGGGTATAGACGCACGTCGGATGGAGACGAGCCCCTAGCCATGCTGCTATACAATTGCTCCTTGCACCACCTCGCTCGAGAGCGCGATCTGGTCACCCCTTAATGCTCGCTACTTTGCTGACGTTACAGACCACCTCCGTGCGACGAGAGTTCGTGTGACCGCTCCCGTTAAAAAATTGCATTAGCACACAAAAGGCCGACACTCACGGTGAGGAAACCTATGGATGGTTTCTTTTGAGATGCAATCGTCCGAAATTTTCAGTTATTTTATCTTATTTTTTCTCAAAATGACACAAGTTTTTTGCTTTCATAAGGTTTCATAAAACCGGAATATATGTGAGAGAAAACATGCCAATTAGTATTTTTTGAAAGTTTCAGGTCGATATCTAAATATTTGATGACCTGATGTCAGGTCAAATACTAACCTTCCAATATAAATATATGGTAAAAAATGAAACATAAAGGTTTGACACATTATATCAATCCAATTATTTCAGATTCTGTGTTTGGCGGTGTCCGGCATTATCCACTGTCCGGTGTTGCCCCGTTCTCCCCTATCTTTAAGCTGTGCTGTTGTTTGTCTTTAAAATGTCATGCAAGCATTTTTTTACTTTTTGGTTGGATTGATCATTGACGTGAGCCACTGATGTCCCCTCCCAGTCAAAAAACCGTGGCGACGCTCCTGATTATTATATGCGTTGAATATGAGGCTAAACTGATGCTATTTGTGTCATCAAATATTGTTACCATTAATTTGTCACCTATTAACAATCATTTTAGCATTATTCTGAGGAAGTTGAATATGCGGCACACTGGTCATGCAACAAGTCGTTTTGGTGTCTTTCAGGTTACAAAATACGGTAAGAGAGCTCTTCCGGTAAAATAATATCTTACGGTAAACGTTTTTGAGGAGTCAGCAGGGGCGGACTTATAGATAATTATATATGTATAATCTCTGGGGGGTGGATCCAAGCGGGGCAATCCAACCATGGCAAAAAAAGTATAAAATCAGAGCAAAGTTGTCATTTTCTGATATAAAAGGAAATCTAAGCAAATTTTACCAATGAAAATTTGTTTTTAATCAGCTATCAATGCATAAACAAGCGGCATCCAGTGAGTTTTCAGGATTGTGTGAGGCTTTTTGGACTTTTCCCCTACCCCCAAACCACCGTTGGCCCCTCCCAAACTACCGTTCTGGATTCGCCACAGGGAGCGAGTCATTTCGGTGATCGAGTTGGTTTATTTCCTTGCCAAAGGCGTAACGCAATGCAGCTTGCACTATGCATAGTAGCGACATCTATTTTCCCTACTTGGTACCTAAGCAAGTCTCTAGTGGTCGGACGGTCGGACTGGGCTTTCTTGGCATCTTACGTTTCAATTCTGTATTTTCTTTTTCTTTTTGGCCGGAGAAGCTTCTCCAGAAAAGTTGGGATGGGAGGGGGCAGGGGTGTATTCAAGGGGTCACGGCGCCATGGTCTCCCATGGGCGCCTCGGTGCCCTAATACGCTGAAGGCGCCCTTCATGCACCGAAGGCGCCTCGACGCCTTTGGTTCATGAAATGCGCCTCACATTCAGCGAAGGGCGCCGAAAAGGGCGCCGAAGGCGTCCTTCGCTGAATGTCAGGCGCACTCCGGCTGATGATGAGGCGCGTTCCACTGAATGTAAGTCGCGCTCCGATACACCTCTGAACAAAGACGGATCCAGGGGAAACCAGCGAGCCCATGCCCCCTCCCCACTGGGGGGGGGGGGGCATGGCATGGCAGAAAGCCCAGTCCGACCGTCCGACCACTAGAGACTTGCTTAGGTACCGTTAGTACCAAGAAGGGAAAATAGATGTCGCTACTATACATAGTGCACGCTACATTGCGTTACGCCTTTGGCAAGGGAATAAACCAACTCGATCACCGAAATGACTCGCTCCCTGTGGCGAATCCAGAACGGTAGTTTGGGAGGGGCCACCGGTGGTTTGGGGGTAGATGAAAAGTCCAAATAGCCTCACACAAACCTGAAAACTCACTGGATGCCGCTTGTTTATGCATTGATACAGGCACGTAGCCAAGGGGGGCGGCGGAGGCGGCCGCCCCCCCTTAAAAGCTGACGCGACGGCTGGATCCACCAGTGAACGGCGACAGCACATAGAGGCAGCATTTTATTATTACAGATAATATTATCATTCAATAAAACAAAAAAATATGATAGCCTTTCGGCCAGAGGCAATGGGTTCAAGCCATCATAAAATGCCAGCTCTAGTTCCATTAGTCCTTCACGCGTCCTTAACAGTCATTGTACACGGCGAAACACTGAATGAGAAGTTGGTATATTATCCGATAGGTGGCAGCTCTCAACCCTCCGTATCAGCGGCGGAACCGGATATGACGTCAACTCCGCACATGTCAAGCATGTCAGTTTTTATGTTTGTGGCTATAGCGCACAGCCTGACAATAACAAATTCATGGATGTTGTTTTATTAATTTGTCATTTACACCATACACCATCGATCTGGCGGTTGCGTAATGCGCATATAGGTACAAGGATGTAGGTATTGACCGGTGGCGGTAGGGGTCATGCTATATTTTAAGCGCGCGGAACCCGTAAATAAATAGAAAATGATAAATTATTTGCGTTCATCGGTGAAAAAAACATTCCATAATTTGCATCTGGTGCACACAAAACTTCCGACGGTGGTCCTATTTCTAAGCAGTTCAGTTGCACAAAAGTTACCTACTTGGAAATTGATATTCTGGTAGAAAACAGGCGCGGATCCAGGGGACGGGGCGCCCCTCCCCCTAAGCCGGGTCGCGCCCATGGCGGCGCCCGGAGGACGCAACTTTTTGTATGTCGCCCCCCTGACCGAAATCCTGGATCCGCGCCTGGTATTAGACATAACATGTATAGACATTCCACAATTGATCGAGGTGCTGGTGGTTCAGGGATCAAAGCCCTAAATATAGAAATTCGTTTGATGGTCTGTCACCGTTTTCTATTCCTATCCTTCATTAGTGATTTGAGATTTATCGGGAATGCTGCGCATTCAAGTTTGGAGCCGACCCAGGGGCGCAGCCAGACCTTCGGCAAGGGGGAGACGGCATTCCCAGGGCCCCCTCGGTTAAGTGCCCCCTCCCCCCCAAAAAAAATCGTCCGGATTAAGCCCACTTCATTTTGCAGGGCCCCTAAATAGTAAAAAAATGTCACGTCGCCGAAAATTTGCAGTGTGAAAGTCGGCCCATGGGCCGACTTTCATTGCAATGGAAGAAGGGCACGTACCCCCTCTGCCCCCTGAACCGACCCGACCCGTCTTCTCCCCACTGGCGTATCCAGAACGGCTGTGTTTAAGGGGCACGGGTGGTTGGAGGAGGGGGGGGGAGCAAATCCAGATAAGTTTCGCACAATGTCGAAAACTCATCGGATTTCACTTGTTTATGCATGAACACTGGACAGCTGATTTAAAACAAACTTGCCTTTGAAAAATTTGCTTAGATTTTCTTCTTTGCCAAGCAATGCTAATTTTGCGCATATTTCAGGCAGTTTAGGGGGCATGGCCCTTAATGCCCCCCCCCCCTCCCCTGGATCCGACAGTGTCCCCCTCCCGTGCCCAACTCATCTTTATTTCTGCTCGTGTTCCAGCGAAAGGCAGCATGTTTTCCAGCGCGGCTGGCCGCGAGCCAAACAGGCTTCGCCAGTCAACAGCCAGACGCCTTTGTCAGGCGGCTTGTTTTGGCGCCGACTGCATGCTGTGTCTGAGCAGAGCCTTGGTCTGAGCTACTCAGCGTCTTACGGAAAACACGCTGCAGGAACTCGCTGGCGACGCTGCAGGAACTCGCTGGCGACGCTGCAGGAACTCGCTGGCGACGCTGCAGGAACTCGCTGGCGACGCTGCAGGAACTCGCTGGCGACGCTGCAGGGACTCGCTGGCAGCAATCGGGCAGTAGCGGACTGGCTACCTCTGATGGCTGCTGTCAAGGGCGGCGCCAAAGGGCCAGGGGGACGGGGAGGACGCGTCCAAACATTTTCTGATTTAAACATTACGCCTATGGACGTTGCATGGAAAAAATCGACTTCAAAATGCCCCCGTCCCTCCTACTTAGGAAAGGTGTGGTTGCTCGGTTGCTGTGCTACCTTTGCTGTGAGGTCATTCAGCGATACAGTTAGAGCTTAGTAGAAAGCATCGCGATTCGCGATCGCAATCGTGCCAAGTTCTGTTCATAATACACAAGCACCCACTTCGCTCTGATGCCGTATTGGCTATCTATCAGCATTCAGCCAATGCTGAATGCGCAGGGGTACAAATAACAATCAGCCAGTTCGAGAAACAGCCTTCACTTTTTGCTGGATGGGCGACGACTGGATCGATCAAGGCCTGACAAATATTTGTGCTCTCAGAAATATAATTGTTTTGTTCATATTTGACTAGGTTCGGGCTCTGTTATTGTGAAGCTTCCTTCATCGCTAAGTGCAAACCCATGCAACATAGAAACGTGTTTATCGCTGTCGTCAGGCGTGGCTTGGGCGATTCTGGCAAGCGTTCTAGCGACGCTTTTCCACGAAGCTCATACTATCAAACAATACACATAGTCAAGTTCTGTATTACATATCCACTTCGATCTTCAGCTTCATACGATAGCACTAAGCACATGTCGTAAACATCACATCATCACTACGTATCACTGATCACACCGGAAACCAGATAACAGGCACAGATTGAGGAGGCCCGGCACATTCCCCAACTTCCGACCCCCTCCCCCCTGACTGGCCTGATGGGAGCCGCTCCCCTACCCAGCACCCCATTGACGCACCCCCTCCCTCGGGCAAATAACGGTCGCTCTCCCCCTCTCCGATCCCGTCCCTCCTGGCGCCCCGCACGTCAACAAGGTGCGCGTTTGAACCGGCTCGGCTGAGCAGCGCGCCAAATTTGAACGCGCGCGACCGGCCCCTCGTGGGATCGAATCCCGCGTGGATTACAAACCCAGCGATAGGGGCCACACAGGCCGCCGCTATCACACGCGGGTACCAGGCGAGTACGTGTGCAATCACTAGTTGAGTAGTCGATAATGCTCTATACATTCAGAGTACAGCCCTGTTCGCGGTGTCGGAGTAACGTTGCTCCCCGGCGCGGCGGCACCGGCGGCGTGGGCGGCACCTCCTCCCCAGGAGGGGAGGAGCGGCCGCCGCGCGGTGGCGCCCTCTCTCCCGCCAACCCGCATTGTTGGCGCGGCTCTCACAGCGCGCGCGGCCGGCTATAGCCTCTACACGGGCCGTCGAGCGCGCGGCAGCCGGCGCGGTTAGCCTCTACGCAACGTCCCGCGCCGCGCTCTGGGGCTACGGTGCTCCGCTGCGCTCACTTGGCGACGGCGAATCCCACCCGCCTCTGGTCCATGTCGAACTCGGTGTAGTATTTCCCGATGAAGACGTCGCCCAGGATCCAGATGGGTCCCATCGGCGCCGGCACGTCCAGTCCGATGAAGCCAGACAGGCACATGGTCTGGCCGGCCTGGGAAATCTGAGGACACAGGGCAGAGGTCACAGAACAGGGTCAGCAAGGTCAGACGGGGAAATTAGGGTCAGACGGGGAAATTAGTGAAGGGAAAACGATACAGAGAGGAAGCAAAAGGTTCAATCTTAGCCAGTAACATACAGACAGACAGGTCACATAGAAACGCTGCCTACATGACCACATGCAAATCAGACAGGGCCTCAGATAACTACGTGCCGTAACGACCCCTAGGTCATGACTCGCGTCAGAAGGGGCCATATGGTTCACTGGTTCAGAGGTGCCAGAAGCGGACATCCACAGATAATCGCTGACAATCACATGGAACGAATTCCAAGCTATCAATTCAACAAATCCCAGCAAGGACATCACGAAGTGACATAAAGCACATTACCCAATTACTACCCCTAACCCTAACGACAGCTGCCCTACAGCCCCGAACAATGGAATAGACTCCCTCACCTTTTAACACCTGTGTCGCGCCTGCCGACTCATTCATCTACACCCTCTCTCCCGTCCGCGCGAACCACGGCAGCGACGCGCAGACACGGGCACGCATGACCAGTGCCCGCCGCGACCGGGTCGGAACACGGCACCGAGAAGGCTCGCAACGAGGGTTTAGGAGCGAGCGGGGGCGCCCGTAACGGTGCACGCACAAGGCCGCGCGCACCGCGACGGCGGCTGGCCCACAGGCCAACCCAAGAAAAAACCAACACAAACCAAAAACAAAACACCCCACACCATCCCACCAAACCAATACCACCAACCAAACCACCCACCCCACCCCACAACCAACAAACAAAAGCCACGCAGCCAGCCGAACAAACCAACAACACACCACCCACACACTCACCACCCCAACCGACCCGGCAACGCCCGCACCGGCCAAACGCACAACACAAACACCCACCAACCTCACCAACACACGAAACGCCATACACAGGCAAAAAGACTACAAAAAGGCTGCAAGAGAAACCAGAAGAAAACTGCACGATTCAGAGCAACGGCACGGCGGCGGCGGATCGGCCGTCCTCTAGACCGCTTCCCGTGGGCTCCCACGGTGCTCCACGCCATCGTACACCCCATCCCCCCGGCAGCCTCCCGGCCCCGAGCACGGCCGCCCGGCGAGTGCATCAGGGCAGCCATACGGCGATCGACCACGTGCGGACACAGCCACGCGCCACGTGGGGCGCTCGTGTGGTGCACGTGAGGCCAGCGGAAGAGACAACACTGCTACACCGCGGTTTGGACAGTGAAATGGAAGCTCAGCAACGGCTGAACCGATTTGCACGCCGCAAGCACCAATCGATTCAGCGCATACGATTTCTTAAAAACGTTATATAACTGGTGACCTCAGGTCATCACCGTGACCTTGTAAAAAAAAATTGCAGCCAAATGTAAGCCGTTACTGATATTCCATTTTCTGTTACGTTCATGTGGGCTTTTTGCATTTACAAGGTCACGATGATGACCTGAGGCCATCTGTTTCACAACAGCTTACGAAATCGTATGCGGTGAATTGATTGGTGTTTGCGGCGAAAAAATCAGTTCCAGCCGTTGCTGAATTCCATTGACTGCCAATAGCATATTATAGCTTGTCTTGCGTTACAATGTCGACGCGAGACCTGTAGGTCCAGGCAATGGCGATGGACTGATTAGACCAGTTTAATGCGTCCACAGTTGGCGTTTCAGTACGGCCAGTGGAATCGTAAGCACTGAATCGATTGGTGCTTGACGCGAGCAAATCGGTCCAGCCGTCGCTGATATTATATTTGGCTGCAATGCCCATATGAGCTTTTTGCATTTACAAGGTCACTTTGATGAATTGAGGTCAATAGTTTCAGAACGGCTTGTGAAATCGTATGCGCTGAAACGACAGGTGCCGATTTTCCCATTTGTGTGGACCGATTTTCTCGTCGTAAGCACCTTACGGCGAGAAAATCGGTTCAGCCGTTGCGAGATTCAATTCGGCTGCAATTATCATATGGGCTTTTGCATTTACAAGATAACTGTGATGACCTGAGGTCACCAGTTTCAGAAGGGCTTGTGAAATCGTATGCGCTGAATCGATAGATACTTGCGGCAATCACATAGGTCCAGCCGCTGCTGATATCAAATTTTGCTGCGATGCCCATTTGGTCTTTTTTGCCTTTACAAGGTCACAGCAATGACCTGACGTCACCAGTTTCAGCTAGGATAGAGAATCGTGTGCACTGAATCTATTGGTGCTTACGGCGAGCAAATCGGTCCAGCCGTTCCTGATATTCCATTTAGCTGCAATGTCCTTTTTGCATTAACAAGGTCACGACGATGACCGGAGGTCACCAATTGCAATAAGACTGATGAAATCGTATGCGCTGAATCGACAGGTGCTTACGGCGAGCAAATTCGTTAGCCGTTGCTGATATTCCATTTTGCTGCAATGTCCATTTGGGCTTTTTGACATTTACAAGGTCACGGCGATGACCTGAGATCACCAGTTTCAGTACGGCTGTTGAAATCGCATGCACTGAATATATTGGTGCTTGCGGCGAGCAGATCGGTCCAGCCGTTGCTGAGATTCCATTTTGCTGCACAAACTGCGGTGTGGTAGCGTTGCCCCGGAGCGGCGGAAGGGAGCACAAGCAGACAAACTGAGGAGGAAAAGACCACAGGGAGCCGTTTGGAGGCAATGCATGGCGGCGGCATGCCACCCCTAAGATGTGTTTGCTGATTGTTTTGCTATGACGATGATAGTTTGGAGATTTCTGAGTGTCAGCCGCATGCGATATTTATGGTCCATTCAGCTTCATGTTTTACCACCGTGGGGTCATTAGGTGCCAATTTAGTACGTACTTTGCAATATAACTAGCCATGAACCATCGTATTTTGCTACAATTTATTTATACTCAAAAATCTTGCGGAAAAATAATAATGTGTTATTTGTTATTGCCACGCCACGAATTGCAGTCCCCACAGCATTAAGCCTGTACCGAGTGATATAATATTGAGACAGAAATAGTTTCAGCACAACTATCTGATCCCGCTCAGACAGCATTGGATCCATTTTTCGGTGGCCAGTTTTCCGATCATTTTAAGACGTTGCTGTATGCACATAAAAAATTAAGTATGTTGCATCTAAACGATGTGCAACTGCGAAGGATGAGTGATGTTAGATTATCCGTACTCGCAATCTCAATCGCGCTATGGCCATCCTTCGGCAAATCACGAGGGATAACTAACTTGTTTCTTAGACAATGTCCCCGCATGCCTCCAACCCAAACCATCCACACAAACACAAAGAACAATGAGTCGCAGAAATACCAGTAAGAAAGCCAAAACATCCTGTAGGTTTGATCGACAAGCGACAATTTCAGCGCGCGAGAGCACGCAAGCGTTGCACAATGGATGTCAGACTGGTATTGTGGTCAATTATGTAATGGTTTGATGGCCTGTCAGTCTCGATAAAAACGCTGACAGTTAAATTGGTAAAGTTGGCTGAAGTTCGCAGGTAATTGTAAAAACATGATGATATCAAGAATTCCAGTGCAATTCCGTAAGAATATTGAATACAAATAATTTCCAGGAATTAAAGCGCAATAACTCAATATGTAATATTTCCAACAAGCAAAGAAACTGGATACGAAGGAATCAGAAATCTATCAACACACGTTATAAAGCCTGCCAAACAATAATAGAACAGTAAAAAGGGGGAAAAATCGTAGCGAAATAACCACTTCAGAATAAATATGAAATATGGCTTGCTTAGCATCACACTACAATATGATGTGAAACAAGACAGAACGGTATATAAACATTACACATTCGTCGTTATTGCACTAAAACTGATAATCCGCTCACGTAACTAAAAATGGCGTTGGATCACACCAGAATTTCCTCGACTTAAGCCAAGCTCAGCCGGTGAAGGACCCAATTGACGTATGTGGCTTCCTAGAAACACAAGCCCTAACAGCATAGTGTTGTGTGGTGAAAACGAGACTCAGCATGGCTGGTGCCAACTACCCACACTTCCTACAAGAGGTGAGGAAAACCGTGAGGACGTGTGAGGACGTGTGAGGACGTGTGAGGACGTGAGAGGGCGTGAGAGGACGTGAGAGGACGTGAGAGGACGTGAGAGGACGTGAGAGGACGTGTGAGGACGTGTGAGGACGTGTGAGGACGTGAGAGGACGTGAGAGGACGTGAGAGGACGTGAGAGGACGTGAGAGGACGTGAGAGGACGTGAGAGGACGTGAGAGGACGTGAGGAAAGAAATACCGTCCGATCAAGTCAGTGCACTGGTACGACACTGATAAGTGATAACCACTGCAGTGGTTATCAGTGTCGTACCAATTGATATTATCCACTGATACTATAAATCAACATCTAGGAGGGATTCATCAGTAAAAGTATTGCCGTAAAATGTGGCAAAGTGCGACGGTGGTGTGCAGCGAGACAAGTTTTGATTCGATAAAGTTATTTATCTTTGAGGGTAAAACTGCATGTTAGATCCCATCAGCGAATAATGATCAATTTCCTATCACCTGGAAGTAATTTAATTATCGTTCTCATTCAGTGAACGAAAGAGCCAGGTTGGATAACAGCTTGCCACACTTCACCCCACCGATCACTTCACCCCACTTAACAGCAACTGACAAATGCAGTGATAATATGCCCTGCACTTGGCGTCCAACACGGGACGATGCTAAGCCTGCTCACCTGGAGGATGTAGTCCTTGCCCTCGAGCGTGAAGTTGCGTCCGCCCAGGATGAAGTCGATTGTCGGCAGGCTCGGGATGAGGTCGCAGTCCACCTGGAGGACGGACGATACGGACCTCAGGACACATCACCTCACTCGGGGGTGAACATGGTGGTTACGCTAGTGATATAACCGCAGCCCTTTCGGAGCGGATATAAATGATGGCGGCAGTTATCCGCAAGCACAACCACTGCAGCAACAAGCAGAAGTCTAAATCCGCCGATGTAGCAGGAGGTCCGAGCGTGGGAGTGTCGGACTCGGCTGACGATGCAGTTGCCCTTGGTCTCCGTTGGCGGCCATTGACTGTGTCTCCCGGCACACCGGCCAAACCCGTCTGTCCGGCAGGATCACATATTTTCGGCGGCAAGACTGGTCCGGGTTTTCCGACAGTCCGAATGAAAACGTGATCAGATGTGACGGCAAGCGTTCTTCTTATGCCATTTATCTCCGGATCGGGGGAGAATTTTCACCGTCGGCGAACGTCACAGACTGCGCCCGCGGATCAGCGACCGCGGATGAGGTTAAAAGCACCGTTCTAAATGATGAATACCTACGGCAAGTCTACATAAGGCGGGTTAAATCGACATGCTAAGACCATGTCACTTTAACCCGCCTTATGGGTCACTTCATTACAAAACGCAACATTGCAATTTATGCATCGAAAATACAAGACAAGTAAGCTATGAATGATAATATGCAGTGTACAACAAGAGTGAGTAATGGTCTACGAAGATGCATCCCGAAAATGTTACATGAAGTAAGTCTCACATTAAGTCACATAAGCAAGAAAACCCTTGACAGCATCATATATCTAGGGATCACGTTGTGACCAAATTATCCAAGACGCCCCCTAACGTTCACGAATCTCGGGTCGGCTTAAGGATGAAGTGGTAATGACGTAATCAGACATTTCCATGTTAGTTTTAAGTAACAGAATCTTGGCCCCACCCACATCCGATCCGCAGGTGTGGCGCCGTTGTGTCTGCTTGCTTCATCGACCGTTAGACATCCGGGTCTCCGAAAAGCCCACTAAGAAGGAACCTCTTCAAATCGTCCTCCCCGCTTCACACCACCCCATCGTCCTCCCGTCTTCACACCATCCTGTCGTCCTCCCACCTCTGCTATGTCCTCACGTCTTCACACCATCCTATCGTCCTCCCGTCTCCACACCACCTATCGTGCTCTCACCCTGTACTCTCCGCCGACAATGAGCACGCCTCCGATGGCCTTGTTGATGGCGTCGGCCTCCTTGGTGGGCGCGGCGATCAGAGAGGTGCCCGTGTCAGCGATCGCCTGGCAGCCGCCGGCGCAGAACTTAGAGCCGCCCACCTCCAGTCTGAAACGGACCGTAATGAGACGTGTGTGAGAAGTCACAATGGCACAGGTCATGACAGGTCACGATGTAGGTCACACTTGGTCGCGGATAAGTAACGGGATATGCATATAATGTAAGCAAAAACGACAAGTGAAACTTGAGCAGCGCTGGTAAGCGAACAAACAACTGGGTCGAGAGTGGTTTTGAAAGCCCGAGGTTTTGAAAGACCCTGAGATTATAGCAAGTCACAGCGGATCCAACGATCACGACAGACCTAAAATGGGTCACACGCCTGGTCGGGGTATTACACGGAACAGAATGGTGAGTCACGACTCACGTGGCATGGGTGTAAACTACGAGACATCGAGTAACGAGTACAGCAAGTCACGAGGAGTCGCGACTAGACCCAGCAAGATACGGAATGTAACGTTCAAAATAGTACACAAATCGTAGTAAAAACTCATAACAAACACCACGTCAAATGCAAAGGCGTTTCCGCAGGAGGGTATAGAGAAGCTTGAAATAATAAAAAATGGATACCAGGAAAACACGAAATCGGACGATACGATCATTAGTACCAGATTTCTGTAGTTGAACCCGTTGGGTGGACATAGGCAGGAAAACACGGAAACGATCCCCCACGACGGATAAGCACATCGTAACAGGGCTTACGGGTTAACACAATGGCTGTGAAGTTATAAAAGGCTCGATGTTTCTGCCACGGTGTAAGAATGAAGCATTGAAGCAACTGACGCGCCGCTCCAACAAACCACAGCTTGAGCTGAGCGGTAGGGCGTGGGCACTGGGCAGACCACTGACAACCAACAGACACAGGCGGACATTGTTGAATGTTGATATACCGAGGATTAACGATCTGTTAACCCACGCCTCGCTGGGAGAGGGGGTAATTAACCCCCTCTCTTCCGGATTTTCTTCATAGCTTGAAAACTTTGACAGCTAGCGACTTAAAACTTGCAGTACCTTTTGATACGTAAATTTTCCGTCTTCTCGCACAATTTCATTGAAATCGATGTAGTCCTTGGAGAAGTAATGACGTTTTAATGACGTCATGTCATGCCATTTTTGATTGAAAAGAGATAAATGTTTGAAAAGTCGTCGAAAATCTAGTTTGAATGCAAATTACAAATGCAAAAAAATGACAATAACGGATTTGAGAATTCTGTTTTTATCCCCATTTTTTTCAACAAAACTATGTTTTTTAAGATCATAAAAATCTGAATTTTTGTGACAGAACTAAGCATGGAAAATACCCAAACCAAATTTAAAAGCAATATCCTTATTTTTGAGTGACTAATGGCTTCCTAAGCATAAGAAACTATCGATTTTTCTTGAAGTGACCAGATAGACAAATAAATGTCACCGTTGTATTTCTGAGACAAAACTGGTCAGGGAACTTACTTTGTATTTGTAATGTATAAGCTTAATTATTTAAAAAAGTGACCTGACCTTGACCTGAAAGTATAGCCAAAAACTCAAATACCTCAATGTTGAGCTATCACTTGATCGTGACAAGACATGTGACCTTATTTTAAGAATTTCGGGTATGCATTAGATTCGTCTCCTTGAGAGCTTTTGATCGCCGCCTTGCGCGTTTCGCTGCAGTCATTGGTTCAGAAGATACGAAGAGTAAATTTTACCCCCCCCCCCCAGCGGGGCACGTTCGGCTGGAGACCCCAGCGGCGCGCGAGTTAACAAACGAAAGGTCGTTACTTTGCATAACTGCCAAAAAGTTTAACGAAACAGCACCATAACTAACAAATGCTTACGGAAATAGTCAAACAATGGCGGATTCTGGTCATAACCTGCGCTTTTGAGCTGAACACTGTCATTAAACACGCACCGATAAAACTGTGTGCGGAACAGACACTCAGTGTCGGAATTCGGGCTCGGTTTTAGGCACGCCTTGTCTGAACCAGGGCATAGTGTTGATACTTGATGCCAGCGTTTACTGGAAAATCCCGATAATAAACACCTTTAACAACGCCCAGAGGATATCACGTGGTGATACAGTGGCCAGTGGGGCCAGGGAGTCCAACTATGTTTGGTTTAATTTGAAGGTTTGATGAATATCAGGCAAGTATTCGGGCCCATGGAGCCAACCAACATCGTTATTTTGGAGACAAAACTGTGATTCATAATATTTGGTTCAATTCGAATGTTTGATGAATACCAAACAAGTGTTGGGATCAATGAATCAAACAGCTGATGATAAAATACGCGTCGCCCAATGCTCGGTAAGTTTGTGAGCTTACCAAAACGTTAACCATTCAGCAATACATTAACGAACGACGGAGGTGGCGTTTCGCACTAATAATAAATGCCGTATGTGCATAAAGACTTACACTTGGGCAAGTATGACAGATAGATAGTAGACACGACAACGTCATTGTTAATATTTTCGCGTTGATATTTTATTCGTTATACTCGTACGCTAGAAATGTGCTCCAGTTCGAAGCGAGTATTTTTTGTGAGTGACTCAACTGTGAGTCACATAAAATAATTAATTTAGTTATTTCTCAAGATCGACGAGCTTCTCTTCTGAACAAGTATAGTTGAAAGAGAAACAAAAATTGGTTCAGCGTTGGGAAAACAAACAAATCTGAATCGAGCACAACCCTGAATCATTCACAAACAAAAACTGAATCAAGTCCCTTCGGTACAGTCACTGGAGATATGAATCAGCGTATTCGATGCGACTGAGTGACTCTTCCAAAAACAATATGTATACGATCCATCCATCAGACTGTGCAATCCCACTCGAACCGTAACGAAACCTACAAGCCAGTAGTCGCCACCCCGTCCCCGCGTGACGCAAACACCATGTGACGCAAACACCATGACAGACAGCGGTCAGCGGGTGACTCACAAATGTCAGATGAATCACACCAGCACTCCCGGATATGAATAGCCGGTTAGCGATTCAGCGGGTGATTCACACCAACACAGATGACCCACTAGAGATTCAGGTCGGAGCACGATCTCCCTATACACACCTCCGGGGAATTGCAAAACACAGCGATTCAGCGGGTGATTCACACCAACACAGATGATTCACTAGAGATTCTGGTCGGAGCACGATCTCACCACACACACCTCCGGGGGAATTGCACAACACAGCGTCAGGAGGTGATTCACACCAACACAGATGATTCACTAGAGTTTCAGGTCGGAGCACGCTCCCCCCCCACAAACACATACCTCCAGGGGGATTGCAAAACACAACGATTCAGCGGGTGATTCACACCAACACGATTCACCAGAGCCTCAGGTCGGAGCACGCTTCACTCTCACACACCCCACGGTTCTCGTTCCCGACGGGTTCAGTTTGGTTCACAAGCGGGCCGTTCACACGGACGGGTGCTAATGGGTGTTTAGCCAGGGACTAGCCAAGGGGGCAACGGGGGCCATGCCCCCCCCCCCCTGAAAGCGAAATAAATTCACACTAGATAGAATGAGATTCCTTGAAAACCCGACCCTACCCTACCCCCCCCCCCCCCCCCGGGCAAACATAGGCTGAGGAGCAAAATGTGATTTCAACTAAGATTGAATTTGAGGAATATTTTAGGGCGAAAAAAATCTTTGATTTTTTTCCGACGTTTGGTCCCCCCCCCCCTGAGCCAAAATCCTGGGCTATCACAGGTTACGCTGGCTGGTGTTTAGGCGATTTGAAAAATTAGGCACACGCCCGTCACGGTCAAGATGGGGCTTTTGATGCCAGACTATCTTCAACACTTAGACCATATTGTTTTGATCGTCCGTGCACGTCTCCAAGCGGGAGCTGGACGACTTTCGAATCAGCACAGTTTCAATTTCATAAATATACAAAGTCTGAGTTTGCTGGGTACCAATTAACGACACCAATGCAAAGGCACCCACCACCAAACATTCAGTTCCAGCACTCGATTTACACTAAACCAACACAACCACTTCCAAACCCAACCCACACTCACCTACCGGCACCCAGTATTTAACAAAACTGGCCATCCCTACCCCCCCCCCCCCCCCCCCCCCCCCCACCGCGACCCAACACACGGTTCACTCTCGCCACATTCACACTCACCCAGCACACACCATTATCAGGCGCGGATCCAGAACTGTTCCCAGGAGGGGGCGCGGCAATGGGAGCGATGTTTATCACCGGTCAAAATGTGCGGGTGTAACCATCTATTGTGGTTACTTTCAAATAGTCGGTGTTATTGGTAACAAATAGGGTGATTATGAAGCCGTTAAACCAGTTGTATGAATATCTGACAGATTTCCGTTAAATTCATAGGCCTTCAGGGGAGGAGCGAGCGCGGCCCAGCAAGCCCCACCCGTGCATCCCGCGTTGATTCACCCTGACCACCCGTCACCGCAGACCGCTGACGTCACCGACAAACACGAGCCTACAGTCACCTGCTGTTCCGGCCTCACAAACAACCCACCCACACGTTCACCGCACCCCGCCGTCTCCGGAGGCCGGGTCGCATGCCAGCATCAGCAAGCACTGTGACTCACACACTGGCCACTGCTAGTGCTGACTGAGATCAGCATGACGGCGACACTCGCACCGATGTTCACCGATATTCACCGATGCATGCCGATGCTAAGCGAAACTCGCTAAGGCTCGCCAATGCGGCGGTCAGTTCGGTATGCTAGCTAAATGTATAGCCACGACTTTGCATATCTATGGCATCGACAAGGCCCGGGACAAGCCCTCGGACAGTCGGCGCAGGCCTGCAAACCCACCGGTAAACACCGAGGGGTGCGTACTAGGAACAACCCTCGCGTAATCATTGAAATGCGCTCCGACCAGCCCGTTTATGCATCGACATTAGGTCTAGGAGGCTATCAACTTAATCGCAGGGGCGGCGGAAGGGGGGCAGGGGGAGCAGCTGCCCCCACTAAAAAAAAAAATGAGGGGCGAACATATGGTTTCCCATCTAGAAGTTTGAAAGAGGGGTTCTACGGAAATATATTACTTTTAATTTTGCCGATGCAAATTGTCCGAGAGCCCTGAATGTGCCTTCCATCCGTCTGAGGGGCTCTTGTCGGCCCTCGATCGTCCTGAGGGAGTCCCCAGTCGGTATGAGCTATCCATCGTCCGGTTTGAGGGAGCCCTCAGTCCAGGTGTGTAAGGAGGCCCGCAGTCCTAAGAGGGGCCCTGACGCTCCGGGGGAGGCTGGAGATAGCTTTCACCAGTGCCGCGAGGCGCTGAAACGAGCGCCGGTGAGCCGGTGGGTGCGACATGAAGCTGTGAAATCAGTGCCGAAGCCGGACGCCACTCGGCGATAGAGCGCCGGTCCGGGAGTTCCCACGTGCGCCGTGCACGCTGCAGTGCAGAGCCGGCCGGCGCCGTGCACTGCACTGCCAAGGCCAGCAGCAGCAGCCAGCCGTGTGACGGGGAGGGGGAGGAAGAGGATGCGGGGGGCAGAGGATGGAACCGCCGGAACCGGCGTCGAGAACGGAACATGCCCAGAAGATCGGATAGAGTAGATGGCCCAGGCATGGCATGGTATCGGCAGTACCAGGTGAATCTGTGAACTTGTGAGAAACTGTTCACAAATGTATGTGTTAATATTTTAGAAAATTGTCAGTCAATTCGTTTTGGTTTCACTTTAACAAGAGTGGTAACAGGAAGCCCAAGATGATGGCCACTATTATTTCTAGCACAAAGACACTCTTCCCAAAGTTGTGTGAAGTAAATGAACCACACCGGCCCGAACCTCTCCTGCCAATTCAATGCACGCGCGGAACAGGAAGACACTTCCACAAATCATCGTTAAATCGCATAACGTAAGAAATCTACCACCAGAACCTCCGGGAGTCGACACCACGGTGTAGTGTATCGAGCCGCCGTAGCCCGTGGATGGCCATAGTGCGTTCGTTGTGCAGACTGCAGACGGTGGCCGGCGGCATGGTCAGAGCCGAGGAATCTCAGTCAGATCCGACCTCGCCAGGGGGCGCTGAGGGTGGCCCGCCACCACCGCGCGGCGCCGGTGCACGAACCGGGTAGCGGCACCACTCTCTCCCCTCCCTCCCGGCCCGCTCACCCTCCCCACACACTCCGTCATCTGCCTGCCTCCCGAGCTAGTGCTCTCTCTCCCCTCTCTCCCACCGGACCGCAGCCAGCCGTCGTCGTCTCAGTTCCCGCCAAACCGGCCCCTCGCGCTCTCTGTACGGGCCGGCACGATTACGAATGAAGGCCCACAAAAACATAAACGAGTGGCTCTTGGAAGAGTGAAAATCTCCGTTCCCGTTGTGAGGTGCTCATTCAAGGAACTAAAACGCAATCTCATCAGCTCAAACAGAAATCGCTATCAGCCTCGAAAGTCGTAGCGACTAAAACAAAACAGCAGATCGTCTTGTCACCTGCTATGTCTGAACAGTGCTCTATTGCCCTGGTCTGAACACGACAAAAAGGTGTAAATAATTTGGAAACCGATGCAAAAAGCATATGAAACGACAGTGTAACTTGCAAAGTCAGGAGGCAGGAGGGCATGTCTGTGGGCTCCAAGCAGTGGCGCCCTCTATCTTCCGCTCCATGCTTCCCTGGCTCCTCCCACGCTCTATCCACAGTTCCCGCGCTTTTCCCGTTCCTCTATCTTTGTTCCCGCGGTCTCGACAGACTGCACCGGGCGCTCCCGCCGTCTCCCGGTCCGCTTGCACCTGCACGGGCCTGCGCTGGCTTGGCAGCCTTGAGAGCGGCCATTGCGCGTGGCGCGCGGCGCCGGCCGGCTCCCCACCACGTGGTCGGCGCCGGCCGGCGCGCGGCGCAGCGGTTCGCGCGTCAACCCGGCCACGAAATGGCGCCAAGCGCACGGGCGCCGTTCCGCGCCGAGTGGTGGCGGGTCGGCGCCCGAGCCCCGGCCGGCTGCCATCGACCGTGCCGCTGCGCTCTGTAGCGCCCGGCCCGCCCCTGCGGACGGCGACAGGGCGGCCGACTACACGTCTTCGGATCAGGCTGAAACAGGCTGATCAACACGGCGGATCAGGCCGAGAGGCGGATTAACTTTGGATCTAATCTCAAAGGCATGCTGTGATATGGTTGAATGGTTGATATTAACACAGTTGAAGTTACTTTTCAGCACCGGACATTCTATTCTCCATCGAATAAATTCAGATAATTGTGCGAAACTTCGTCAATGTTACCCATTGTTTTCAACCCAGCGCGCACGTCTGAATCGGCGCGATCAAACACGATTTAGCCCCGCTGAATCATGCCGGTACTAGCCCCACCAGTGACGTCACCACAGGGAGGCCTAAGCTGTGAGACGTGAGTGACTTCACCGTGGGTGCGCCCCGGAAAGCCCATGAACAGCGGAGCACTCGGCTCAGTCAGCACCTATACTGTACGCTGGCGCCCTCTACAGCGCACCAGCGCCAGTGAAAAAACACCGGATATGAAGTATGAACTCAGACTTGCAGAGAGGGCACTTATTCAGTGTCGTGCAGATAGAAGCCTGCTGTATCAGCTTCTAGGACGGAAGTTTCTGAATCCTAACAATTTTTCCGCGCCGTTGATAGAATCATTTCAGCGACCCGAGAAATATACCGAGCGTACGGTATGTACAAAAATAGCGCAGAATAGCGCAGGAGTTGGTCTCAGATGTTTTCAGAGCACGCACTGACCCGGACTGCGGTTCATCAGCGCGTCCCTTAGTACCGGTGCCAAGAGCGCATGCCGTGTGTCGGTCTGCGCGGGCGCCTGGCTCTGACCGCAGGTGGCGTCATGCCTCACGTCATGCCTCACGTCACAGAGCACCGTACGACCCCGAGCATCCAGCGTGGCGCCCGAAAGGTCGCGACCTCCGCCGCTGGCACCGGCACCGTCCCGTTCGCCTCTCCCGGCCCGCTCCTCTGTCAACCAGACCCGCGGTTAAACCCTTGCGATTCAGCCTCGCGTTTAGCTCTTCGATTCAGCACCGTGATTCAGCCCTGCGATTCAACCATGCCGATGCGGTTCAGCCCGTGGTTCAGCCCGTGGTTCAGCCCGTGGTTCAGCCCGTGATTCAGCCCGTGATTCAGCCCGTTATTCAACCCCGTGATTCAACCATGCGGCTCAGTCCAGTGATTCAGCCCCGCGATTTAACCATGCGATTCATCACAGCCCAGTGATTAAGTCCCACAATTCCATCCCGCGATTCCGCCGATGCAGGTGTAACGCCGACTGTTGATCGACGATCGTCTAGATTAGATTCTGGGGGACCCCGGCTCGTGCAGGAACGCAGGGAGAGACTGGGAGAGAGTGCCGCGGGCGTCACCCGCGCCTGATGCGGGGCAGCTGCAGGGCGGCACGGGCCGGGGGAGGGAGGAGGGAGGGAGGCAGGTGGGCGGCGGGATCAGCTGCCACCTGCCGTCCCAGGCCTCGGCTGGCTGACGAGCAGATGGCTGACAGCCGCCACCATCCGGCGTCCACCGCCGCCGCCGGCAGAGCGCCCAGTCACCGCGGCGGGCAGGAGGGCGGCCGCCCGGACACAGGCCAGATTCGCTCAGCCGACCCAGACATCCGCCCGCCACCCGCCACCGGTACCGGTACCACCATGTTGGCACGCGCGGGCGCATCCGGAGCGATTAGCGGATGGCAACCCGCAACAGGATTTAGAAGACCGGGACGAGGCGATTTATTCGAAAGGAAGTGGATGATTGGATATGTCTGAGCATTCAAATATGCAACACAGGCGTCGTTGCTGGCGCGGCTGATCGAAGACTGCATACGGTTTGGTTGGAATGTGTTGAGTGAGATCAGGGGATAGGACGGATTTCCGGCATCAAAAGTCGGGACGTTTCGTGATGGGCCATCCGGTTCCGGAAATGCAACTTTTGAAAAGTGAACTAACAATTGCAAAGCTGCCGAGTGATTTTTTAAAAGAATGAGTGCAAAATAGTTAAATCATTCATATTCAAAAAATAATTTGCGAGCTTATAAGAATGCTTCATAGGACAGGACCTCAAGAAACGTCGTACAATTCGGGATCGTTGTGGACATCCTGGATGATGCCAGTCTCCCAGCCGATATTGCCAACAGCATTTTAATTCGGGATCGTTCCGAACATCCTGGATGGTGCCAGTCTGAAAGCCGATATCGCCAACAGCATTTTACCTCGCTCCATTAATTAATCAACAGTTCCTGCAGTCGCCATGAACTAAAAACCGAACCATCAGATTAACTTCCCGGAAAACCAGCAGACAAGTCTCTGGCATCCAAGATTTGCAGGCCGACTGATTGCATGAGAGGCAGTTACATTCAGTGGAAATGACTTTACTTCTAACATAGCCTGCTACGCCGGAGGCTTCAGCCTGTCAGCTTACTCCCGGAATCACCACCCATAGTACGTCAGCCAGCTATCTAGCCGGCCGACTGCAGGCTGACCGGTGCAGCGGCCATACCGGCAGAGTTCACCAGCCTGAGCGGCAAGATCGTGTGATCTGTGGAGCGACCGTGACTCGGGGTCGCAGCCCTGGCCGACCCCTGCACGCCAGCCGGGCCGAGACGGCCGGTTACGGTCGCGCCGGCCCGCCGCAGCCGCCACAGCCAAGGAGCGCGGCCCGAGGGCGATGAACCGGCGGCGGCGGCGGCGGCGGCGAAGCATGGCGCGGCGATGACGGAAATGGCGCGCCGGCCCGCTGAGGCCGGGTGCTGCCCTGCCGCCACCAGCTCTGCAGACGCCGTCTCCCGCGACAGCACACCGCCCGGCCTGCTAGCCCCACCATCCACCATCCTCACAGGTCGCGCGGGTACTCGGTAAGGCGGAATGCAGTGTCGAGCAGACTGAGTCACGGTCACCTTTCAGTTAAATTTGGAGAACACTGGCGGGCGAAGTGGGATGTCCCACTATCATTTGTAAGCCAAAGCAACTAACTACTGCTTTGAGGGCGCACTATACGAAGGCAAGCTTCGTTACGGAAGGGCAAAAAACAGCAGACATTGGAAAGTCCAGATTCCAACAAAGCCAGGGTTCTCCGCCCAGCACGGACACGACATAACTGCGCCGCATCATTGTGGCTATGTTGCACATTTGTAGTGAATAATAAACGAAGTCATAATGGCCAAGATTCCCACAATCAAGGGGTTCCCACGCAAACGACAAAGCTACGTTTCGTCAAGGACCAGGGGGCTTAGAACGTGTTATAAGCCAAGGAATATGTATCCAGCAACTGAAGCCAATATGTGCGATATAAAAAGGCAATACAATTTGGAATCCATTCAGCGATACATTTTATCATTTTTAACAACACTATATCGCGATTCCATCAACGATGGTTGTAAACTGAAACTAGCCCAAGCGTGAGCATAGCAAAAAGTTTCAGCCCTGCCGCTTTCCTCAATAACAATAGCACGGTCCAACAACTTCGCGATTGCGAGTACACAGTATGTACTACCTCGTAAAATGGCGTGAACAGCAATTCGCAGTTTGTTCACTTTCCGTCACGACAAACCACGCCTGACCGGGCAACAGCCACCCGCAAAAGATCGGGAAAACTTACTAGAACTGGGCGAACTTCCAGCTGCATTGTAAATTATACTTTATGTTGATGAGTCAGCCATCTGGACCTATACCACACTATCGCTGAGAACGAAATATGTGGAGCTACATAAAACTAGGAGCGGCTCTGCAACTGCCCGCAGCTGACGGATGCAGCTGCAGCTGCCCGCAGCTGACTGACGAGGCTGCAAATGTCAGCAGCTGACTGACGAAGCTACAGCTGTCAGCAGCTGACAGACGAGGCTGCAGCTGTCAGCAGCTGACGGACGAGGCTGCAGCTGTCAGCAGCTGACGGACGAGGCTGCCAGCTGTTCAGCAGCTGACGAGACGAGGCTGCAGCTGCCCGCAGCTGACTGACGAGGCTGCAAATGTTCAGCAGCTGACTGACCGAAGCTACAGCTTCAGCAGCTGACCAGACGAGGCTGCAGCTGTCAGCAGCTGACGGACGAGGCTGCAGCTGTCAGCAGCTGACGGACGAGGCTGCAGCTGTCCGCAACTGACGGACGAGGCTGCAGCTGTCAGCAGCTGACGGACGAGGCTGCAGCTGTCAGCAGCTGACGGACGAGGCTGCAGCTGTCCGCAGCTGACGGACGAGGCTGCAGCTGGCCCGCCCAGCTTACTGACGAGGCTGCAAATGTCAGCAGCTGACTGACGAAGGCTTACAGTGTCAGCAGCTGACAGACGGGTGCAAGCTGTCAGCAGGCATGACGGACGAGCTTGCAGCTGTCCAGGCAGCTGACGGACCGAGGCTGCAGCTGTCAGCAGCTGACGGACCGAGGCTGCAGCTGTCCGCAACTCGGACGGAGTCGATGGCTGCCAGCTGTCAGCAGCTGACGGTACGAGCTGCAGCTGTCAGCAGCTGACGGACGAGCTGCAGCTTCTCAGCTGTACGGACGAGCTGCAAAAGCTGCCCGCAGCTGAACGACAGGGCTGCAACTGTCCGCAGCTGACGGACGAGGCTGCAACTGTCAGCAGCTGACGGACGAAGCTACAACTGTCCGCAGCTGACGGACGAAGCTGCAGCTGCCCGCAGCTGGCGGACGAGGCTGCAACTGCCCGCAGCTGACGGACGAAGCTGCAGCTGTCCAAAGCTGACGGACGAGGCTGCAACTGACAGCAGCTGACGGACGATACTGCAGCTGTCCGCAGCTGACGAACGAAGCTGCAACTGTCAGCAGCTGACGAACAGGCTGCAACTGTCAGCAGCTGACGGACGACGCTTGCAACTGCCCGCACTGACGGACGAAGCTGCAGCTGCCCGCAGCTGACGGACGAAGGCTGAGCTGTCGCAGGCTGACGGACGACGCTGCCAACTTTTCCGCAGCTGACGGACGAAGCTGCAACTGTCCGCAGCTGACGACGAGCTGCAGCTGTCAGCAGCTGACGGACGAGGCTGCAGCTGTCCGCAGCTGACGGACGAGGCTGCAGCTGCCCGCAGCTGACGGACGAAGCTGCAGCTGCCGGAGGCTGTCTACAACTTTCTGAAGCTGACAGACGAAGCTGTCATTGCCCAGGCTGACAGACGGCGGCGATGGCGGCTCTCTGCTCCATAGATCAGTCCACCGCGCCGGGCCGGCCTCCGTCAGCGCTGCAACATATGTCGCCGCCTGTTCGATGTCGACCGCCCGGGAATCGACAGAGCTGGGCAGCCGGAGCCAGAGCCGGGGCTGCAGTCAAGCCAGAGCCGGGGCTGCAGTCGGGCCCAGAGCCGCAGCCGGGCTAGAGCCGTAGCCGGAGCCGGGATCGGGACCAGAGCCGAAGCCGCTGAGCCGGCGCCGGAGGAAGCACAGCCGCCGACACTCCCCGACCAGCGCCGAGAGTCGAGAGAGAGAGAGCTAAGCTCTGACGACAGCGTCGACGCCGGCAGGCCGTAACGTGCCGGCAACTGACGTAGAGCGGCGGCACGGCGATCAATGCCGTGCTCCTCCGACGGATCTGACTGCCGCAGGTCGGGGGCCTCCCGCCCGCCTGCTGCTGCTGCTGTAGGGAGCATCGCGCGCCGTATCGGCCGTGAAACGCTCGGCTGCAAACCCAGCTCTGCAGCCCAACTGTCCCGTTTGCAACTCAACTGCAACTGCGATCTGGTATCGTTTGTGAATGTGTCCCACTGCAGTGCTAACTAACAGCCAGATAGCGGGGTGTTTATCGATATCGCGGACCGCGCTGGCGGGCGGGCGGGCGGGCAACAGGCGGGTAACCACCTCCAGTTCCCGGCGAGAGCTGCGATAACAAACACGCTATTTTGACCACCAGAGGAGCTGCAACACCACCGGAGCTGCAACAAACATGTTGTTTCGACCTTCAGTGACCGCAATTTCCCGACCACGTGACTCGACCGTATCATATCAACCTCACATCAATTAACGCACTACTGTTTGACCGCATGGCGGCGTGCTTTCACCACAACAGACCCCTGTCGGCCACGTGCGCCATCGCTGTCCACAGCGGCAGTGCGCTGCGTACACGCGCCACGTGGGCAGCCCACCGTTCAATACCGGCGCCCGGCCGCGGTAGGGACGGGAGGAGGCGCACCGCTGCCCGACAACAACCGCCGCGCAACCGCGCCGCCACCGCCGCGGCCACCACCGTCCGCCGACCACAGCGTGACCATTACCGTACCAGCGGACACTCATTATAATGGGCACTGGACAGCGGTGGCAGCGAGGCAGCGAGGCAGGGAGACAGGTGGGAACGGGTCGATTGTACGCGGGGACGGACAGGTATGGCACATTGGCACACACGCGGACGGACAGAGCTGCCGGTCGGGGAGAGCCGAGGCGGAGATTTCCGGGAGAAGACCCGGTAAAACGAACGGCCTCCGCGAAGCCCCGCGTGCGGCGCCGGCTGGAGCGGGGCCAGAGTCAGCAAAGCTGCCGGTGGTTGCGCGGCGGCGGCAGGCGCGGGCGGCGCGGCGGCGGCGGGCGGCGCGGCGCGGCGGCTGGCGGCGGCGGCGGAACGGCTGGCGCGCGGCGCGGCGACGGTGAGAGACAGAAACGGATGGGAGCAGTAACGAATCGCCCGCCATACCTGAGCCCACTGGAGTTCATAGCTTGGCCAGTCAGCAAGTTACGTAAGTCACATCATGACGGAAAATCCGCTTCATGTAGGAGGCAAAGGGATCATGCCCCCTCCCCTAACCACATAAAATCGTCGCAAAATTGGCACATTTCCTGATATAGACGAAAAATTAAGTATTTTTTACCAAGGAAAGTTTGTTTTAAAATCAGCTATCATTTCATAAGCAAGCGAAAGCCGATGAGTTTTCAGAATTATTATACTTTTGAGGATTTGCCCTCAAACCACCCGTGCCCCTCCCCATCCCGAATCACGTTCTGGATCCGCCAGTGAAAAAGTGCAGGACAATCACAAAGGTCCATTAACAAAAAAATACATATAGTAGGTATGCAGCCTAGATGGCCGTTGTTCGTGGGTTCCAGCTGTAGGGTCGGCGCGTTCGATTAACATTCCGCGCGGGGACTGTAGTCCGGTGGGTGCCGTTCCCCATGGACGGTATGTTTCGATAGTACGCGCGGGTCGGACGGTGGGGTAGGCACGTCGTAAAAACTGCCCACGATCGGGTCCCGGGGGGAGTCCACAGACACAGAGCGCGGGGGATGATATCGCTGATTGATTGATTGATGATTGGGGTTGTACGGCGCGTCGACATCGAAGGTCACTTTGCGCCCAAGCAGATGATATCACGGATTCCTTCCGACCGGTCCGTGGACCCGCGAACGACCAGTAGCGCGAGAATGTGGGAGAAGAGGAAGTAGTTATCGCAAACAGCGAGCGCCGAGACCGAAAGTTTCGCAAGTAATTTTAATATTACAAAACGAAAACGGAAAATTAATAAGTCTTATTTTTATCATATCCAGCATGCTACCAATAGACAAACATGCGTGGCCTAAATTGGCGATAGCATAATCATTACCGAGCGGGCGCGAAGCGACCGTGAAGTGTCTCGTCAACTTAGTAGACAAATTTACATTTCACCACGTAAGAAATTTGACCCGGCCCGGCCGTACAGACGCTTTTCGGAAGCAACCACTGCTCCGATTGAGATCGTGTTTTCACCATTGGATAGGTCCATCAATATATTGTTTTGGGGTATGGTGCGTTCTGATAAGGGTGGCACGCGCAAAAAAATGGAACAGGTCAAATCACCAATTTTAGAGGAAAATCGCGCCTAATGATAGAATCGCTTCATCAAACTGGACCACATTTGGCGTACGCTAAGAGCCAGTGATGCCTCATATGTCGCATGTCTATTTTTAACTTATGGATTGAGCGCAGGTGAGCACGTGGAAGAAATAAGAATCCAGTTACACACATAAGATGCATCTCAGAAACTGCAAAGCAGATTATAGCGAACTTCGGTGTGCTGCTCCCAACTGACATCCTAGCAATATTCCACATGGTGAATCGAAAGTTGCATGGCACGTGCGCACGTGCGAACCCATTTTTATTTCTTCTAAACAACCAGACATATTTAGCTGAAATGTTGCGTGTAGGTTAGTGACACGACTATTAGCTGCTTTAGATGAACCGAGGCATACGCCAATATGCACGTGCGAACGTGCGCCATCGTACTTCAGAGCTCGGAAACTACTAGACCTATCGATTTGAAAAATTGCATGCATGCTATCGCTAAGGAAATGCTGTTCCGAGGTTAGCGCTTGGCGGAACTTTTGAGTCACTAAGCACGTGTGCACTGCGCACGTGCGAACCACTATTGTATATCTCTGAAACTACCAGCCCGATTCAGCTGAACGTTCCTATGCATACTAGGATAATATAACCACGGCAAAACTATTGGAGGTTTTACTCGATACTCACCATTGGACACAGTCAATGCCAACGTGTGCTCCCGTACCGTTTCATATTATACCTGTTTTAGTTTTACTGCAGCGCGCCCGCTCGGTCATCGCCCAGAAAGGCGTTTTACTGAGCGCTGTTCGGCGACCGGCGCTCACGTTAGCCAGTGCTCGCAGGTTGCCTAGCAACGTGCAATTC
>VOPJ01004807.1:0-11180 GCA_014673585.1 Semibalanus balanoides
GAGCCTTCAGATTGTCGCTTTTCGTCACGTGATTTCAGAACACTTTGCATTTCCGCAGCCCGTGTACAGTGAGCGTTCCCTAATGGCCGAGCCAGCGCTGCACGCCGACCGATAGAGAAACGGCAGAACAGCAACTCCACACAGCGGTAATGTTCTGTGGATATAAAGAGGGCGCCACACACAGAGTCTCAATGCAGCCTGCCGTGTGCTGTGCCGATATACGCCAGCAGGTGGAGCGGACTGGATAAAGGATAGGACACGAGGAGAAGCTCCATCACTAGCTGTCCATCGGTTATATGCAGCTCACATAAGTTATATGCAGCTCACATCTAAACATCGCCAGATCCGAGGACAAGTCTCCCGTACTCAACTGATTACGTCATCATCCCACTTGTCATCTCAAAGGAAAAGTGGTGGTCGCAGCAGCAGAATGCTGATAGTTTTAAAGAGAGTAACATATATAAAAATAAGTGAAACGCAACAAATTTGTAATGCTGGGAACGAGGCGTTCAACTATTCAGTTACAGACACACAACACTTTGACTGTCACTCCGTCAATATGGTGACAAATGTACGCAACATGTAAACGAAGTTCGTGCTATCCAAACAGCTATTCAAACTTGTACAGTACCAAGCACACGCTGACTTATACAAAGTCCTTAGAGCAACCATTCCGACTTGCCACTACAACGAGCCAACGAGTCTTTGGAGTTCGCGTTTTAGTCATGACCAATACGTTTTCATACAAGACCCCTGGAAACTATCGACCCAGAGTTTCACCAAAAATTTCCAGCGTTCCATAAATCCAGAGAGCATGCATTCCGGCGCTTGAGGACCGCTTAAGGCAAATGTTTCACTTTTGTATAGGTTTTGAACTGAGATAGCCATCATCTCTGGCCGTTATTGACAAGTTCAAATTACTAAAACCATTTTCCCACAAACTTTACCGTTTTTAAGCAGTTGCATTTTCAATTTGCCAAATGTATCTACGCTAGTGCCGCCGCTGATTGACTGACGACTTCAATATTTTCAAGATTGTTGGTTCAGGGAGAAAAACGACTTGTATTTCTCGAACCTTCGCAGGAATACCTGCTGCGAGTACGATAACAAAATACTTGCTTGTATTCAAGTCGCCAGATTTGTCTACAAAGATTGTGCCTATTCTCTAAAGCTCTCTCGATCACAATAATGACGTCATTGTCCAAAAAAAGAAAAAAAGTGTTAAGTGACTTTTCGAGAAACAAACATCACCCCCGTTTTCAGCAGCACTAACTTCACAATTTGTACTACAATGGACATTAACCCGGCATTGGCTGGGGTCTCAGCCGAACGCCATTGGCTGGGGGGGGGGGGGGGGCGAAAAACGCCCCCCCCCACACCTCGTATCTTCCCTAACCAATAATCGCAGCGAGACGCGCAAGACGGCAATCGAAAAGCTCTCAACGAGATCACTCTTTAGCGTACTCGAAATTTTATAAATAAGGTCATATGCCAGGTCACAGTCAGGTCAAAGGTCAAATGGTAGTTATTTTAGTTTTTGAGCCATAACTTCCCACTAAAGCCGTATATTCGAGACGAAAATAGCACAAAGTGCTCTAAATTGTATTAGTGCATCTCTCGTATAGCAAAGTGAAATTGTAAGCAAGGTCAGGTCAAGGGTCAGGTCAACTGGGTCGATATTTTGCCAGAGATCATGCGCACACATGTTTTTGGATGGGTTATCTTACACAAATAATTCGATTAATAGCAGACATTTGCAGATCTGACCCGATATAAAGGTCAAGGTCAGTCATAAGAGTAAATTTGGAAATATATAAATATAAATAAAATGCAGTTTATATGATCCAATTTTGTCTCAGAAACACAGTGGTACCATTGATTTTATGTATGGTCGATAAACCCCAAACGTACCTTTAAAAAAATGACGTTATGAGCTAATCATAAACTTGGGGAGCAATCAGTGATTCAAAATGAGATATGGCTTTTAAATTCGGTTTGGGTAATGTACATATGTGGTTCTCTTACATATCTTCCGTTTTTTTTTTTGAAATTTTAAAAAATGTCGATTTCGTGGGCATTTAAAAAAAAATGATTTTTTTTTTTTGGGGGGTCAAAATTCAAAATTTTCAAAAATCCGAGATAGCCATTTTCTACCTCTTGCAATTTGCTATCTTTTGACGTTTTAAAATTGCATTTTGCTTAAGGCAATAGTCTATTTACAGCCTGTTAGAGCTTTAAGCTTGATATTTGCGCCAAAGTGGTGCGTAGTGAGTCACTAAATCGATATTATAACTCGAAAAAAATTTCGATCGACTTTTTAAAAAATTTGCAATGAAGACGCGCAATTGATGTAGGATAAGGTCCCGAAGTTTGGCGTTGATAGCGCTGTTTGTTTGTGAGCTATTGTGAAAATCCCTGAGGGGGTGGGGGCGTTTTTCGCCCCCCCAGCCAATGGCGGGTTAAATTGACAACTTTCAAAAAGGTGAAACATCCCCTTTAACTCCACGTATAGCCCAGGCGACATTTTCGTTGTTCGTCTATTGGGGACAAGGGCGTGACGACCCCTTCTGCCATCTGCCTGCTCACCTGAGATCTTCCTCGGTGCAGGCCTGCCTCCGCCGCCGCTGGAACGGGTCCGAAGAGGGCGACCGAGGCCGGGAGCCACCACCAATCTGAGAATCACGACACATGCGTCCAGAGAGATTCACCGTCACCGCGGCCGGCGGACCGGCGGGGTCAGTACACACTACACACAGTGAGTCAACCTCGCACTGGTTCTACAATGGGAGTTATAATACAACCATAGCGTTAATACTACAGTCTTTAGTATTTCCACTATGATACAACTACGCACAATCAGTCGCTGAATATATCTGTGCGTCGATAGCTGAAATGGTTAGTCCTGGTGCAATATTGACTTTGACTCAACACTTGTAACAAGTGCTTTGTATGTACAGAATAGTGCCGAACAAGGACACAGCTTCATTGCAAGTTGGTCGTTGACTTAAGAACAGATCAAGCAGTGCCAAGACAACATCTGTCAGTTTCGTGATTGAGAATTAGACCCCCCTTGCGAGAGATTGATCCACTGGCCCACCCCTGGTGTCCCATAGCTCCCTCTACAGTAATGCGTTCTGGCATTACCTGCTGCGCCGCTGGAGTGGTTGCTATCGATGCCCGAACCCCGGTCTCGAGAGTCTCCCGAAGCATTCTCTCCGTCTGGAGAACGCCCAGGAGCCTTCTCTTGGTCCTCCGAGCCCACGGGAGGCTTCTGCTGGTCGGCCGGGTCCCCCACACTCAGCTCTGGAGCGTCGGAGGAGCCGCGCCGTGCCGATCCACCGTCCGTCAGTGCGCGGATCTGCGCCTCCTGTGAAGGAAGTTCGTGTTCCCAGACAGTCGTCAGGGACAGACAGACAGAGCAGACAGAGCAGACAGAGCAGACAGAGCAGACAGAGCAGACAGAGCAGACAGAGCAGACAGAGCAGACAGAGCAGACAGAGCAGACAGAGCAGACAGAGCACGACAGAGCAACAGAGAGACAGAGCAGACAGAGCAGACAGAGCAGACAGATCCGACAGAGCAAGACAGAGCAGACAGAGCAGACAGAGCAGACAGGCAGACAAGAGCAGAAGAGCAGAGCAGAGCAGGACAGAGCCGACAGAGCAGACAGAGCAGACAGAGCCAGACAGAGCAGACAAGAGCAAGACAGAGCAAGACAGAGCAGACAGAGGCAGACAGGCAGACAGAGCAGAAGAGCAGACGAGCAGACAGAGCAGACAGAGCAGACAGAGCAGACAGAGCAGACAGAGCAGACAAGCGACCGAGCAGAAGAGCAGACAGAGCAGAACAGACCAGACAGACAGACAGACCAACAGACCAGACAGACCAACGACCAGACAGACCCGAGAGCAGACAGAGAACAGAGCAGAACAGAAGCAGACAAGCAGACATAGCCAGACATAGGCCAGACATAGCAGACATAGCAGACAGAGCAGACATAGCAGACATAGCAAGACATAGCAGACAGAGCAGACAGAGCAGACAGAGCAAGACAGAGGCGACAGAGCAGACAGAAGAGCAGACAGACAGACCCAGACAGACAGACCAGACAGACAGAACAGACAGACAGACAGAACAGACAGACAGACAGGAACAGAACAGGCACAGAAAGACAGAACAGAAACAGACAAGACAGAACAGACAGACAGAACAGAAGACAGAACAGACCCGACAGAAACAGACGACCAGAACAGAACAGACAGAACAGACAAGACAAACAGACAGACCATGAACAGACAGACAGAACAGACAGACACGAACAGACAGCAGAACAGACAGACTAGAACAGACAGACAGACAGACAGACAGCAGAACAGACAGACAGAACAGACAGACAGAACAGACAGACAGACCAGACAGACAGAACAGACAGACAGAACAGACAGAAAAGAACAGACAGACAGGAACAGACAGACAGAACAGAACCAGAAGAACAGACAGACAGAACAGACAGACAGAACAGACAGACAGAACAGACAGACGACGACAGACAGAACAGACAGACAGAAACAGACCAGACAGACAGAACAGACAGACAGAAGACGAGACAGAACAAGACAGACATACAGACAGACAGAACAGACAGACAGACAGACAGACAGAAACAGACAGAACAGACAGACAGACAAGAACATAGACGACAGAAAGCAGACAGAACAACAGACAGAACAGACAGACAGAACAGACAGACAGAACAGACAGACAGAACAGACAGACAGAACAGAACAGACAGAACAGACAGACAGAACAGACAGACCAGAACAGACAGACGAACAGACAGACAGACGACAGACAGACAGAGCAGACAGCAGAACAGACAGACAGAGCCAGACAGAGCAGACAGAGCAGACAAGAGCAGACAGAAGCAGACAGAGCAGACAGAGCAGATCAAGCAGACAGAGCAGACAGCAGCAGACAGAGCAGACAGAGCAACAGAGCAGACAGAGCAGACAGAGCAGACAGAGCAGACAGAGCAAGACAGAGCAGACAGAGCAGACAGAGCAGACAGAGCAGACAGAGCAGACAGAGCAGACAGAGCAGACAGAGCAGACAGAGCAGACAGGCAACAGAGCAACAGAGCAGACAGACAGACAGAGCAGACAGAGCAGACAGAGCAGACAGAGCAGACAGAAGCAGTACAGGAAGCAGAACAGAGCAGACAGAGCAGGACGAGCAGACAGACCAGACAGACCAGACAGACCAACAGACCAGACAACCAGACAGACAGACCAGACCAGACAGACCAGACAGACCAGACAGACCAGACAGACCAGACAGACCAGACAGACCAGACAGAACAGACAGACCAGACAGACCAGACAGACCAGACAGACCAGACAGACCAGACAGACCAGACAGACAGCGGTGTAGGCACAGTGGAGGCGAGGGGCGATCCCAATGGACTGTTTCACCGAGCTTCACGGGAAAAAGCTAGGTTCACGCATCAAGAAAATACAACAACCGCCGGAGGAAGAAACACGACATACTACATTATATATGATATGCATGATGATTGAGGTTTAAGGGTGCCGCAACTGCCCGGTTATGTGTTGTTCATTTGTATATGACATTGAAATTTTACAAATAAAATATATCTGCATTAAAAAAAGCTAGCAAGCAAGCAAAGAAGCAACCGAACAATCCACGATACCAACACTGCACCAGTGTCGCTGCTAACAACTAATCATAGAGCAAACATCAGAGCGCACAGATCTCAGCTTCACGCTGACACCAAGAGCTGCTAAGCCACCCGACTTACCTTAGCAACGAGCGTCGCATTCAGCTGTTTGACTCTGGCCTGAAGTTGGTCCGTGGCGGCCACCGTCCTTCTGGTGACCGCAGCGTTGCCGTTAGGAGTGGACGCGTCAGTCGGCTCTCCAGCCACCGCTGTCGAGAGGGGGGGGGGGGGGTCAGTCACCACTGTCGAGGAGAGAGAAGGGGTGGGGGGAGAGGGGTCAGTCACTACTGTCGAGAGAAGTCGGGACGGTATATGTACACTGTACATATACTGTACTAGCTGTACATAGCTGATAAGCTGTACATTGCATAGCTTATCAACAAGAAATCAGACAGGACAGGGAATCCCGATCAAACAGACATAATTTCGCCCAGCGTTAAGTCCACGATTTGTGGTAGACAAAGTAATAGGTGATCCGACATCAGATACAGATAAGGTATCTTTGTTAGTTTAGCAATTGTAACTCTCAGTTTAAAAA
This sequence comes from Semibalanus balanoides, assembly GCA_014673585.1. Taxonomy (NCBI): domain Eukaryota; kingdom Metazoa; phylum Arthropoda; class Thecostraca; order Balanomorpha; family Balanidae; genus Semibalanus; species Semibalanus balanoides. The sequence continues at coordinate 6,276 of VOPJ01004807.1, forward strand.
AACGCAATCATGGACGATAAAGTAAGGACTGGGCGCTTGGAACAGTGCGATATGGACTGACGCGCAACAGCAATTCGTTGAAAACCAAACATGTTGTCGGTGGTAAAAATTCAGACGACGTGAAAAAAGTAAGTTCAGCCGGCCAGCAGTTGACGAGACAAGCCATTAGGAGTGAGGTCAAGTTAGGTCAACAGATATCCGTGATTCGCCTGACAAAGTCAACCATCGGGACATCAAGCGGTGAAGCCTGAACCTTACCAAAAAATATATAATTAGTCAGATGTGCATGATTTGCACAATTGTTCATGATTTTCGAGCAACGTATAATTCCAAAATTGTTAGAAGGCACATTCCAGCATGCAATACTCTTTGAAAATTACGCCCGCTGGCTAATACTAATCGGACATAACCAATAAATATCCGTCAATAGCAAGATAGGAGTTATCCAACAGATGGACTTATAGCGGGCCATTTCAGACCAATTGTGTAGGAAAGCCGCACATCGTGTATGTCGCAGGTGGATACAGCTAGACTTGTAACTGGCTCAGAGTTGAGTCATGAATCGACTCATGAGTCAAACATTTTTGGATGAGTCATGAGTTGAGTTGACTCAATTTTTAAAAGCGGGACTTTAGTCAAGAGTCGAGTCGATTCAATCTGTTTGAGAACAGACCTTGAGTCAATGAGTTGAGTCAGTTCTTCGGTGTGGAGTCAGACTTGAGTCGATCAAACAAATGCGAGTCAAATGCAATAGAGACATAGCGAGGGCAATTGGGCACGCCCGTTCACCTGAGCAAACCATTTTACACTTGAAAGAATGCGATTTTTCTGACACCCGACCCTACCCCCCACGGTCAGCATCAAGTGATAATGAAACTTGTGATGAGTCAAATTGAGTCGTCGACTCAAATGTATTTTTGAGTCGAGTCGAATCCATTTGATAAAACTGCACTTTGAGTCATGCGTTGAGTCGACTCAATTTTTAAACAAACGGGACTTGAGTGAAGAGTCGAGTCGATTTAATCTGTTTGAAACAGAACTTGAGTCAATAGTCGAGTCAGTTCTTCGGCTGTAAAGTCAGACATGAGTCGACTAAAACAAAATGTGAGTCGTTACAAGTCTGGATACAGCATCTCCGCACTGCATGGTCAGCAGAATCAAACTCGTAAGCCGGAAAGCGCGACCTTCCAAACCTGTCACATCCATCTCAAGATTGATCCCCTCGACCTCGCCCCAAATGCTGCCAATAATCCCCAACCATGAACATTCCCAACTTCTCTCGAGTGGGATCTTCCTGCGTCCACGTCAGCCGACGCACGTGGAAGCGATATCTCCCGGCGTCTGCCTAGAACCGGGCGGCATGATAAGCTCCTCGAGCAACTTACCTGGCCACAGGCCGGGCACAAGATAACCAGTGGTTCGCAGAGTCGCGTGGGCGGCCCACGGAGCCGTGGTGACAGGTCAGTCGGTCGGCAGACCGCCAGGCGGCTACAGTGGACGGCGGCGGGCAGCGGGCGGGCGCGGTGTCTGAGTGCTGTGCACCGCTCTGCGGCTGCCAACAGCGACAGTGGCTGTGACAGTACTGACAGTGAGTGCCCTTCACTGATCGACACAGTAACTGGTAGCACATTGTCACCAAGTGGTCTCTCCTTCCATCCGTCCTCTCAACGAGACCAGATCACTCAGAGCGGACGCTCTACGCTGCCGTCATGCGCGGGGGACCGCGCGGCCGGCGGCACGCCGCCACACTGCGCCGCACGCAAAGCTCTCCGCAGCAGCTGCACGATAACCTAGAGCGGGCCGTGCTCGGCCAGGAAGCTGTGTCGACGCTCAGCCTCCTTCAGCGCGGCGCCAACCCAAACGCCCGCGTCACGGCGCCACCCGTCCGCGCGCGGCGCTCACTGCCTGCCTCACGATGCCCGTCGCGCACCACTGGGCCGTCGCCGCGCGACGCCGCGTTCGGCGCAGCAAGCAGCCCCCAGCCCGCGCCGTCCAAGAGTCCGCGCTTTCGGCAGAAAATGGAGAGCTCTCCATACCACAACCCGTCGGCCGACGTGGAGGCCGCTGCCGACAACGAGGCCTTCAATATGGAGATCTCTCCGTACCGCAACCCGTCGGCCGACGTGGAGGCCGGTGCCGAGAACGAGGCCTTCTCTGACGAGGACGAGGCTCCTCCAACCGGGCCCAGCTCGGAGACGCTGCTGCATCGGATGGCGCGCTCTGGCTCGGCAGAGATGGTACGCATGCTGTTGGAACACGGCGCTGACGTGGCGGCGCGCGACTCAGCCTTGCAGACGCCGCTGCACGCTGCCGCGCTGGCCGAGGCGCACGGTGACATCCTGGAGCAGCTGGTGGCGGCGCGTGGCGTACAGGTCGACGCGCAGGACGTCGCCGGAGACACGGCTCTGCACTGCGCACTCCGTCTGCAGAACCGGCGTCACACCATCATCCTACTGGAGGCTGGCGCCAGGGCAGATATTAGGAACCACTCCGGCCGCACGGCACTGCGGCATCTGGTGGCAGACTTCCCGCAGGCGCTGGAGACGGCGTTTGATCACTCGCTACGTCTGGTCCGGCAGTTCGGTTGGGGCTCACGCACTGTCCAGTTCGACTACTCTCTGTTTGATCCGTGTCTCCTGGATGATAAGGAAATTCCTGGGAATCGTTACATCGAGACCCGACTCATGAACAGCATCGACAACGACATGACTAGGGATCAGCTGTTCCTGCACCCCTTGGTCCAGAGCTTCGTCAACCTCAAATGGAAGGTGATCTCTCCGCTGCACGTGATCGACATCATCATATTCGCGCTGTTCGTCGTCAGCTTCAACGTGTTCCTCTTCGCGGTGGTGGACAAGCGCAGGGACGAAAACATAACCAGCACTGCCACCTTCGCCTACAACACGAACTTCAGCAACGTCCTGCCGGACCCCGGCGACGGTCTCAACTTAGACTTCAACGTTACCTACTTCAACATGCCGCTGGAAACGATTACATTCTTCCTGGTTGCCTTGACCTGTCTTTACATCGACCTGCGCGAGGCTGTTAAGCTGTGGGTGCTCGGACCGGTCCCGTACCTCCGCGGCCCTGAGAACATCGTCACCTGGTTCTGCACATCTACTGCCATTGCCTGCCTGTGTACAGACGTGCTGACGTTCGACCAGCTGCGTCAGATCGCCGCCGTCTGCCTTCTGGTCTCTTGGACCGAGCTGCTGTTCATGTTCGGACGCGCAGAGTTCGCCTCCATATACGTCATGCTGTTCGCCACGCTGATCCGCACGCTGTTCATCTTCATGATGGTCTACACGGCTATCACGTTCGCCTTCACAAGCAGCTTCTTCGTGCTCTTCTGCGACAAGCCGGACGAATTCGACGGTCGCTTCAACACCATGACCAGCGCCTTCTTCACCACGGTCGTCATGTCCATCGGCGAGCTCAACTTCGATCCCTCCCAACTTCACGGCAGCCAGGGCGGCTACGTCATCTACCTGCTCTTCATCTTCTTCATGCTCATCATCACAATGAACGCCATGGTCGGAATCGCCGTCAACAACACGCGGGACATAGCTGCCAAAGCGGAGATAAAACTCCACAAGAAGTATCTCGAGTTCGCCTATTTGTTCGAACGGCACATGCAGTGGCGCGAGCGTGGCACCCTGTGGCGCACCCTGCCGGCCGTCGGAGTCACCCTCCTCAGCTTGCTATCTGACCGGAAACTCGCCGCAGGTTGGCATGAACTACCGGAGCACCCGCTCAGCTGGCGGCAGCGCTGGCGCGTCATGTTTGCCGCCTGGCATGGTGACGAAGAGAGGCGCACCAAAAGCGAAGCACAGCTGAGCCGCTGGCTAGCCGAGTGGCCTGGGCTGCTGCGGCACGCAGGGCGCATTGTACTTGCTAAGCAGCACACTTGGGACCGGCCCACCGAGCCAGGCAGCGATGACTTCGAGGAGACGGACGGACCCAGCAAGAACGGACACGGAGACGGCCGCGAAGGACGGCACGAAGGACGGCACGAAGGACGGCACGAAGGACGGCACGAAAGACAGCGGCGAGGATGGTACGAAGGACGGGGCGAAAGAGAGCGCAAGGGACGGTGCGAAGGACGCTGTTCAGGGCACAGAGAGGGGAGTCGGGCGGCTCTTGGCGGTGACCCTGACGACGATCTGGAGGAAGACGAGGGTGATGGGAGTGGAGTCGAGCCGGACCCGATAGTCGAGCTCCGTCACGCCGTGCTGGACCTCAAGTGTCAGTTGGGCCAAATACAGAGCGAGCTGGCAAAGGTCAGCCGCGCCGTCGTTAAGATTGCCTACACGCAGCAGACGGCCTGCCACTGCTGATTGGCCGCAGATTGGGTGACGTCACCACGACCAGCAGCCAATCAGAGAGCGGCTTCGCTTGTAGATGTTTTTGTTATGCGACTCGCTAAATAAATGTGAAATGTGGTGTTATTGGAACTTTGCGTTGTGATATGTGACCCGATGAAAATGGATGGGACGAGGAAGATTTTTTATGTGAGACAAGTGTAAAACGAGTGAATGGAAGACTTTATTTTTATTTTAAGACATTATATTTTAAAACTTATTTTCGTTTACTTTATTTTTAGCTTAACCCTATTCCTTGCGGGCGGCTAGAATTAAGATAACGTCCGGGGGTCAGATTTTGCCCCCCCCCCAATAGATCTCGAGAACCGCACGGTCGATTTCGATGGGACAAACGCCATTCGATGCGCCGTCAAAATATATTTCTCCTTGGGCCCGAAATTTCTTTTTTGTTCAAAAATAGAGGCCAGGGGGCAAAACATTTTTTTTTTTTTTTGAAAGGTCGTTGCAGCAATGTGGTTTGACAGATTTTCGTGCCCAAAACGTTTTTGAGCTTCCAGTGCACTGGGTTTTTACAAACCATAAG